>LKNJ01002010.1:1100-74083 GCA_002120245.1 Maccullochella peelii
TATATATATATATATATATGTATGTATATAAATGCCAGCCATTCTGAAGATTATTCAGTACATAACCCATCTCTTAAGTGTTGTTCTGAAGCCTGTGGGCCATATTGACACATATCGACATGCACATTCACTTAACTATTTTTTTCTTTCAACACTAATACTAGCATAATATGGGAAGCCCTGACTTAAATGTACTGTCACTTATATTTCTTACCCAACATACTGTCTTCATGTTCTGCCTTCCTGTTTTGCTCATTTATTGTATGGGCCTGCTTATATTAAATTGTGCTAAACAAATAAGGTTTAAGTTATGGTGACTTGGTCCATGAATGAATGTAATCACTGGCTGAATATATTTTGAGTCTCTACAAAGTCTTAAGGTCAACATTAATGTTGGAGAGTTTTAGTAGTATGGTACAGCAGCTGTCACAGACCGGCTATCCTGTTTTAACTCCCCTCAGCACCACATCAAAGTACTGTAGCTCAGAGAAGATGTCAGTGGAGGCCTAATTTGCTGCTTGGTATAATGAAGTTAGGGTAACTTCCATTTGCAGCGGAATCATTAAAAACAAACTTTCTCATACTTTTCATGTGCTCCAAGGAGGCTCGCACTCTGAAAGGAGAAGTTGAAAATATGATCTTACCATTTTCCACTTTTCAAGAATGAAACCAATGCAACATAGAAAAGAGGAAAAAAATAATTTTTCTCTTGATATTTAATAATCACCAAGTTATCATCCAAGGAAAAGTGTACATTTAAACCACAGGGAATTACTCTCCACTGAATTCCAGGATTATGATGATAATATTAACACATACACATACTTACTGTGTGTAGAATTTTGTCTGACTTAATGTTGCATTAGAACCAGTTCATGTTAAGTTTTTCCCACTGAACAAACAATGCATAAAAAACTAAAGTCATATGCGTCACATCAGGTAGACAACACTGTTTAAAAAAATGACAACAATGTCAGATTGAGAAAATGTTTTGGTGCAACCCTAGCTGAAATATCACTCTCTTAAACTTCGTAGTACTTTTTTATGATAAAAAAAAAAACTTGAAGTGCTCTCCCCCAAGAACACACACATGCTGAACACATGCAGTGAACCTGCTACACACTTGATGACCTTGTTAGTACCGCTGTTAGTATCCGCCATGCACACTGTCTGTGTGACTACTCTTCAACAAGGAAGCAGAGAGCCGGTTGCCATGGTAACTGCAGTGTCAGCTAACCTACTTTTGCATGAATGAAGGACATTGGTCGACGAGAGAGAGGTGTATGGTATAGGTACATGGAGAAAATCTACACACACACACACACACACACACAGAAACCATACATATTCTTTATATTTCATTGTCTCAGGCAAACAATCTTTCTCCAGAAAAGCAGTCCATGAGAGAGCTCTTGTGTTTGCAGAGAAATTATGGAAAGAATGAGAATTATTAATGAAAATATTGACAAAGACAAGGATAATATAGGAGTCTATGAAGCTTTGAAACTGAAAAAAATAGGCATAACAAATAGAATATGAACGCAGTGTCAGGTCAAATCACCTCAAGTTTATTTTAATAGCTCATCAACACAATAATTTCCCAAAGGACATCATTCAATTACAAAATAATAACATAATTTACTTTATACTAAATATTGCAGTACAGTATGCAGCAAGATAAAATGCAGAGCATAAACACTAAAAGCCCATTGGAAACACATATCTTACCTTGCCTTAAGAAAACTGGGCACCACCCTTTACGCCTATAGAAAAAAAAAAAAAGCACTATAAAATTTTTGAGGGGGAAAAATGGGGAACACGGCCCTCACAGGGTCTGCTCAGCATGCCATAATGTGCCGGTCACTGCATCCACAAAACCTGGTCATGGACATGCTGTTTTAAATATAATAAAACTGACAACTGAAAAAAAAAAGTATATAACATTGTGTGCAAATGCATCTTCTATTATCGCATCATTATGACACTGAAACATGACAGTCTTCACATGTGAAACACTACAGCATGTATAGCACATTTGCATCATTACAGCATGTGGTGTGCACGTGCATTAATTACATGGATCGTTATTGGACAAATCGCAGTCTTAGTGACATCTCACAGAGCTGTTTAACCCTTGTATCTCCAAAGTGCTGGTTACCATCCCTAACTGACACATCTGCTATTTAAACAGCACCCACCTTTTGTCTGTTATTGATGGCACTGCGTCGTACTGGGAGTCCTGACTATGCTGCTTAAATGGATTGAGGGGATTTTCATCCAATAATCATTTTTGTTCGCTTCTCCCTGTAGTTCCCCTCTAATTCTGAATCATTGGCTGTGGAGAATTGTATTAAGCAGATGAAACACACTGGGCATGAGACATGAGTGGGTATGATAAAGAGAGAGAGAGAGAGAGACACCATGACTTTGGGCTTGTTGCCAGCACTTGTGGGCCGCTGCCCTAGTGAGGCATTCGAAATCAGGCCTTGACAACAACAACAACAACAACATCAACACACACACATTTTTAGTGGCTGAATTGCTGTAGCATTGCAATGTTCTGCAGCCATGGGGATACAAGCAGACCTATGAGAAATGGCAGGTCTCTGTAGATGAAATGCAAGGGGAGCTTGGTCTCACAGCTGAACTGAAAAAGTGCAAAAAATCTTCAAGTTACTCCATTATTGGTGCAAGGCTTGACCTTCACTTGATTTTAGAAGTTTTTTTTCTTCCAGTTGTTAGTAGAAACTCCTCCTACATCTTGTTTTCTTTGCATTTTGGGGCCTACTATGACCTGTTATTTTGCATTTATAGCCACTAGAAAAGATTCAATTTGTGCTGCTTTTATTTGTGTAGCTGTATACCACCTATGACCATATGCAGGAGTAAATTAGTTAGCGCTTCAGTCTCCATTCAGTTCAATCACTTGGCCATATTTCATCATCTTATGTGTACAGTATACAACATTTTCTGACTAATCAATGTAAATGCTTCGGGTTGCACACTGCACACACACACACACACCCTCTTTCCCATTGTATGCCTAAGCAGTCCGCCCCCTGCTTTTCGTCGTGGGTGGCAAATAGTGGGCCCACCCCCATCACCCAGGAAGGCGTCGCTGTGTCACACATACACACTCACACACACAGGGACAAACATACACACACATTTGGCTCAATCACTCCCTACCCCTCTAGGGCCGAATGAGAGAGCAGAGCAGGTCTGAACAGGTGGGCATGCAAAGCAAGCCTGCAGTCATGGCTGAGAAACAACACACACACACACACACACACACACACACACACACACACACACACACACACACTTCGTTGTCCTTTACGTGTATTGTGTAGCACATGACAGTATTTATCCTCAATGAGTAGCTCAGCGGAAATGCTGCATTTTTTACCTTTGTCTTAACTTTTAACAATCACACTGTTTAACTGAAAATAGTTCTGCATGTCATCTATAAATACATTATCTATCTGTCATTATAAATACATTACCTGGATGCTAATATTATATGAGTTACAACATGATGTACACAGTTTCTGCAACCCCCACTTTATCTACTCACTATTATCCAATAATATTCCTATCACATGTTATACTGCACCTGATGATACTTTACTTTTCACTTGACTCACTAATAATTCTAGGAATGGTGTGTCTTGTAGTGTTTATAGTCTATATAATAATAATAATAATAATAATAATAACTAGTTTTATTTTTATTTACTTTTTGGAGATTTCAATTGTTCAAACCAGGAGGAACAAAAAAATATCAGCTGATGGCCACCAGGCGTCGCCAGAAGCCAATTTTTCCAAAAGCCCCGTTCTCCAGCTGCATGTAGTTACTGAGGTAATGAAAATGATGTCTACGCCTGTCAGCTGGGTATCACAAGGTGAGACGCCACATACATTCCTACCAAGTCAGTATAAGTTTGATTGTTTGGTCTGTAGGCCTAGGCCTACACGTAAACAAACGTAAAGCAACCTGTTTGGTGTTATGTCTAAAACCATAGGCCTAGCTACTGAAGCACAAACATTAATGTTCCGTCTTGCTCAAACTTGGGTGACATCTATCAAAAACGGCGCCTTCATATAGTCATTGAAAACACTGTAGCTACGCCATAGTTGTTGTGAATGTATTGTTTATGACTGGTAGCCTACTTATATTAGCTTGTCTCTGTGAGCAGGTGAGATGACAGAAAACCTTTCAACAACCTCTCAGGTTAGTTAGAAAGGTTTGACACCAGCCCCGTGTTTCTTTATCAACCAGTCTGTGTGAAGAAAGGTGTGAGGAGACAGAAACCTGGCTGGTGAAATAGCTGAGCGGCTGTGGAGCTGCCTGTCTTTTTTGGCTGTAGGGTCTCTCTCTCTCTCTCTCTCTCTCTCTCTAGTTCTCTTGCTTCCAGTCTGTCTGTATCAATCTGTCTCTGGTGCGTGAGCGCGCGCCGCAATTCTGATCGGCGCGCGGATGATGATGATGAGAGCGTGACCTCACCGCTTTCTGCTCAGCTGCTGGAGAGAGGAGGGGGGAGACACGGAGAGAGAAAGCGAGAAACAGAAACACGTTGAGGGAGACACAGAGAGAGGTACAGAACAGCAGAGAACATTCACAACACAGGGGTAACTGCTCGGCGCGCGGGGACTCTGTCTTGGGGCGTCCGTTGGCTGCTTCCCACAGGTCCTCCTCCCAGAATGTTCTGTGCCCCCGGATCATTTCTACGGTACGCAAACCAGTCGCCGCGGCGTCCCCACGGACACTGAAGCCCAGATGCTCACCCTCTCCGCCGACATGGACGAGTCTTCGTCGCTGCTGGATCTGCTGGAGTGCTCGGTGTGCCTGGAGCGCCTGGACACCACGGCCAAGGTGCTGCCGTGCCAGCACACCTTCTGCCGCCGCTGCCTGGAAAACATTGTCAGCTCCCGGAACGAGCTCCGCTGCCCGGAGTGCCGCATCCTGGTGGACTGCGGGGTGGACGACCTGCCTGCAAACATCCTTCTGGTTCGCCTCTTGGACGGTATCAAGCAGCGGCCCCAGAGAGGGAGCGGAGGAGGAGTAGGAGCAGGCGGGAGGCAGTCCCTGGCCGGGGGCTCGCTGCAGGGGTACGCAGCCGGGATATCCGCTTCTCCCCCGGGCAGTGCGATCAGAGAACTGCCCGTAGCCATCAGGAGCTCCCCTGCTAAGGTTGGTTACTTTCCCACCATCCGCGATATATGCCAGTATCTCTCTCTCTGTGGAGCACTAAACACCCAAACTATGTTTAAATGTCTCCACGTTTTATGAGTCTTTGTTTATTCACAAAAACACACACTTCCTAAATTACGACTTAAACATTTTGCGAATAGTCAGGAGCCCCCTTTTCAATTCGGCACACACAAAACATAATAACAAAGCTAATAACTTTAAGATTGGTTCCCACTGTGCGCTGCTGCCCAGAGTAGCAGCAGTATTTGGTGGAAGAAGATTTTGAGGACAATTGTACAGACGAATTCCCCATTGTTTATCTCTCATGTTTGCTGGAAATGGGGAACAGTGTGTTCAGCATTCTGTGTGCACAGATATCCAGCTGCTGTATGGTTATGTAGATGCTAATTTACAGACTAGACTATGCTCTGAATATTCACGCAGTGAGACTGATTGCTGCATAGATTGTTTGATAACAAAGATGAGGAAAAAAACTTGGTAGTCCAAGTTATGGAACATGGAAACAGAGAAGGAGAGAATAAGAAAACATTGCTGTGGTGTTGTCTTATAGTTACTGATCACACATATATCTATTGAGTGATGTATATTTTTGCCTTTTGATTGTTTGGCTGAATTATCACCAGTTGTGCCTGTGATATTCCCTGATGTGACACTACTTTGGTATCATAATGAGGGTGTCTTTCCTGTGATGCCACTGAGGTATAATTAAACTGAGCTGAGAGAGGAAGAGACTGTGGAAAGGGTCACCCGTCTGGGATACTGTTGTTGCCATAGTCCTGGTGAAGCCCAGTTGCCCACAGGCTGCAGCAGTGTGAGGTTTCATAACGGGTGGGGAGCTGTGTTGACTTGCTATGCAGTGCATCCAATGCATCGTCTCGTGGCTTTAATGTGAGACGTGTTGAAGAGTGTGGCTGTAATGTGGCAGCTAGACAGAAAATGTGATATCATCGGCGCTGCAAAAAAAAACCCAAAATTGTTGGCTGTCTTTTTGCCTCCAGTTGGAATCTAAGATCTTACACACAAATCTTGAAAAACTTATGGCAGTTGTGGTGAGGTAGAAATACCTAGTTTTATTGCAGTTTCACTGATATTTCCTAGAAGCTTCAGTATTGTGAAGTGCAAAACCTTCATAGATCTTAACTGATAAACATCTTATAGATACCTTCTAATATCGAATGGTTTATCAGTGCATGAATTCATTTTTTTAATCTATGTAATGTCAAACTAAGTGTTGCGTAATTGACGCATAGTAGACAGGTGCATACCAGGTGCCTGGCAAAAGTCCATGAACATAAGCATATTCTATGAAATGTCATTTATGTCTAACTAGCAGCCAAGAAATCCCCAAATATTCAAAACACAATCATGAGAAATGCAAGCAGCTCCTCTCATTTGAGTGTGTGTCAGTATAGATTAACATACAGAAACACTGGATTCATGTGAAGTTTTAAAAAATGCTGTGCAGAAGAAACAATAGTCATGACCTCACCTCACTGACAGCTTTGTCTACTTGTTTTTCTTTAAAGAAAGACAAGATTTCCAGACTCAGTACTTCATGCTGTAACTTGTTAAGACCGATACACTGTATTTGTCTAAGGAGAGCTTGTGTTGTGTGCTTACTAATAAATGCAACAGGATTTCTCAGAGCTGGAGAGCATGAGGGTGGTCGTGGGCAGGTGTGTTCATGTTTGCCCTCAGCAGCTTTTTCTCTGAGTTTAGTGATGTCCCCAATAAGAGGGATGCAATGAATGATCAGGCTAACAAAGGTGTTGTGATCAGCGTTCACACCCCCCCTACAGTACTCAGTACAGCAAGACTCATCAGGCAAGACAAGCCATTGATTGAGGCAGTAGAGGGCTTTGGTGTGATGACATGCAGCAGCAAGTGAGCAGTCACTCATTCATGGCGATGAACAGAAATCCAAACCCACAGTGACATTTCAACTAACACTTAACACTCCATTTCAATTCACTCAATAAATTTTACAGGTCCCTACAGGGCTATTTTGATGCCTGATACTTGAAGAAAAAAAGCACACACACACACACACACACACAAAAGAGACATGCGGCAATATGCTTATAGCTAATAGTAACATGTTTGGATTGAAACTGCAGAAAAGCCATTTTCATATGTAGGGGTGCAACTATCATTTTTTATTTTCATTTTTTAAACAAATGCTTATCATAGCTTCCTATAGAGCCTAAGGAACATCTTAAATTAATTTAGTGTGACCAGCAGTATAAAATCCAAAGGGATTCACTTCACAGTGTCATGAAACAGAGGACAGCAGCCAGTCCTCACACTGGAAAAGCCGGAACCAGAAAATGTTTTATATTTGAATGTTATACGACAAAATGAAAAATAAATGAAGTATCAGAAGTTGTGTGAACAGTGTGTTAGCGTTACAGAGAGGGAATGCATTCATGTGATCACATACATACATACAGAAATATACACAGTGCGTACTCACTTCTTAGTGGTGGCCAGTCTGTGTTTGTTTGAGGACCCCATGGGGAGAGTGGAAGTAGCCTTTACTGCCAGTGAACACAAACACACTCACACACACACGCATGCACACACACTTATAACCCATTACCCTCTGCAATCCCCTGCAGTCACTTTGCCCAAGTCTCCTCCTGGCTCCCTCGGGACCAAGGCTTGGTGATGAAAGTGTGAATTAATCTCCTCTAACAGTGGGGTCTGTGTGTGTGTGTGTGTGTGTGTGTGTTTGTGTGTGTGTGTGTGTGTGTGTGTGCACCCCTACACACAAAGAGCAAGGGTCTCGCAAAGGGAGTTAAATCTGTCTTTGAGTGACACTCTAATGCAGTACCACCACACACACACACACACACACACACACACACACACACACAGTTATTGAAGGAGTCACACGAGTCAATCAGAAAACACTCTACATCAGTTGTAGATGAGAATGAATGTGTTGCTATGGAAATAGAAGAAGAGGCAGACATGCTGAGTCAGCAGCAAGACCAGCCTTTTCCCCTGCTGTTTGTGCTCTTTGAGCCTCTGTTGCCGACAATAAGAGTTTATCAAGATTGATCATTTCTTTTTCTTTTTTTTGCCAATCATTGTGTGAAATTAACTTCTCAGAAACAATTTGCCAACACATGGTAAACCAAAACACCTGTCTAGAATACTCTTTACACAAATAATTAGCTTGCATTTTTCATAGCAATATTTCACCACACCTGTTTATTGTTATTTTCTCTGCTGGATCGGATACTGGGTCAAGCAGTCAAGTGCGTAGTCGCTTGTATCATATGGTAGATTTTTTTTTTCTTAGTCTTTGGTTTTTGCTCTTTTACCCCAAAGGAGAAATGTTGAGCCTGTCAGCAGCTGATGACTTTGGCAACCCTTTAACTAGTCCCTCAGTTGCAGTGTTGTACATCAGCTGTTGCAGAGATGACTCGCCACTTGCTCCCCCGTTCACAGAAAGCAGTGTGCAGTATGCAAACAGAAGAGGTGTTTTAACAATGTAACGGTGTCATGTAAACTGAATAATGGGACTGGAATTTGAAATTTAGGTGAAAAATGGGGGGGGATAGGACAAGATGTTCATCAGGGACCAGTCTTAGTTTAGTCTATCAGTCAACCAAATGGTGCTGCTTGAACTCATGATGAGGCTCAGTCATGGCACATTTTGGTGTTATTATTGTTTTATCGATTATGACTGATTGGAGTGCTGCTGATCAGTTCTGTTTTTTTATCCAATCCTTGTTCTGATTCTTGAGCCAGAAAAAACACAGAATGTTAACACAACAGCTGATACTGCACACCTCCTGTAGCTATGGGGACTGTTCCTGTTACAGCTGCCAAGGAGGTTATGTTTTTAGTCCTGTTGGTCTGTTTGTTTGTTTGTTAGCTGCATATCCCAAAAATGTGTCATCAGATTTCAAATAACTTTGGTAGAATGTTAGGCCATGGTCCACAGATAAAGTGCTTAGTTGTAAGAGTATTTCTTAACATTGTGTGAGAGGCATCTTTAAACACATTTTCTATTTTCTCATCAAAGTACTGCACCAACTTGAAAGACAGAATCTGGCACATGTATTGTGCCAGATTCTGTGTATTTTGCTGCATCCATCGATTCAATCAACATTTTTTTATTACTGACATAAGAAATTTGGAGCATTATGCAGCTTTGGTGGAGGTATGTACTCTTTGAGTGCTTTCTAGTTTGTCTTTTTACCATTATATGTCATCCTGCACATTTCCTGCCAAATCATGGCCGTGGACAAAGGACCACATACAGAGCAATACATTCTCAGAAACATTTTACACCGTTATGGTCTCATTTTTCCACAGTACAGCAAGTGTCAAAGCTTATTTTAGAATTATGTATTGAGGTAAATATCCTGTACTTAGCTTAGGGGCCTCGAGATTTAACTAACTGTAGATGAACTAAACCCCCAGACAGCAGAGAAACTCATCTGACGGCTTTATATTAGCGCAACATGCAGCCATCTAACGTGTTTGATACTGAGCCTTCTGCTTTGATTTGGTCAGAAAGTTTTCAGTTGTCAGAAAGGTGCAGAGTTTGAAAACAGGCAAATATTCAAGACTGCATACAACGGAGGCATTACAATGTTACAACACTGGTGGATGACTCATTGATTCATGCTGCTTTTACTGGCCTTGGCTGGTCAGCCTTGGTAGGTATGTGTCCTCTTGGAGTCTGTTGTTCTTTGAGAGTGGGGGCTTATTTCTGTGGTCTCTCTTTTACACCTTAGTGACTAACCCAGGTTCCTGTTTGGTATTCATAAAGCTTATCTATTATCTATTCATCCGTCTGTCAAGGATACATTTTTAAAAGCGTCTAGGAAAGGATTAATTTTGCACTGTGCTAAAAGTATTAAACATCTTATATTTTGATAATTTTAATGTTTAAACAAGAATCCAATATATTCCCCAGAGTTATGTTCTAGATACGGACTACTATGATGGGACACTAGAGCTCTGAGAATCAAAAGGTCACATCAAAATCAGTTTGTGTTAGACACCCAATGCTGTACTGATCAATGATTAAATATGTAATCAAGCAAACTGCAGCAGCGTATCCATCATATATATCAGGGTAACCTGATGTGATCGGCTCGTATATATCATCAGATCATATTCAAGAATTGCTTAAAGAGTTATCGCACAATTATCTGATCAACAAGAAATATCGCCTCAACTGTGAGAAACCTGTTGAAATTTGCTGTTTACACTCCGCCTGTCCAATTCCCATCAAAGAAAGCAGTGTGTCATAAGGATCCCAACCCTTGATCTTCTCCCTTACCTGTAGTTACCTGGGGTTGCTGTGGTGATGCCTGAGGTTACCACAGCAACGTACTGCCTGCTTTCATCTCTGGAGTGAGACATCGCTTTGCCCTGTCATTTCCATGTGTGTGTGAGTGTGTGTGTGTGTGTGTGTAAGTGTGGGTTCCAAAAAGGAAATAGTCTGTTCCCAATCCCTGTAATGATCCTTTGAACCTGTGTCCTGTCTGTCTTTTGTGTGATATTGTGCTAAGGACACACACACACACACACACACACACACACACACACACACACTCACACATTCACCACATTTCCATCTCTACACCTCCATTTATTGTTAATCTTGATATCACCCACACCTTTACAATAACACAGTGTGAGAAAGCCTAATTTTTCTTTTTCTTCTCACACACAAACACACAGACACACACACGCACAGACATGCATGCACATTAATTCACATTCATTAGTGTTATAAACTGCCGATCTCATGCAGTAAACAACAAGCTCTGTCATTACCTCCACATTACCCCCTCACTTCATAAATACTGAACGAAGGCCTGACAGTGTACATGCACACACACAGCTACACAAACACACACAATTCATCTTCTCAAGTCTGAGAATATCTCTCTGGACACATTTCTCTCTCTCTATACGTGTGTGTGTGTGTGTGTGTGTGTGTGTGTGTGTGTAATACACACTAACACATCTTTTTCCTCTGTCGCACTTTACTCATTCTTTCTCATCTTCTAGCGTTTTCTCTGATGTTCATGTGAAGAGAACTTAATTAATTTCAGTGTTACCACATAATGAAGCTTCCCTCCGCGCGCACACACACACACACATACATACACACACACACACACAAACACATGCGCACACATGCGCACTTCCATTTAAAGAGTAGTTAAAACTAGATGACTATGTAACGACTCTGTGCCTCTTGGGTTCTCTTGGGATTGATGCTGTTTTGTGCTTCGTGTGTATGTGTGTGTGTATGCAAACATATAGTATGCATTCATCTATTGCCATGCTTGCATGTTTGTTTACCAGTTATAGTTCCTCCCCAGTAGACACAAGGCACCATTGGATTGTGAATGGTTTGCAATGAAGCTGCCCACAGCCAGTATTCAAGATTTTGTGGTTTTAAACCATTTCATGCCAAAATTGACTGTGTTAATGTTTCCTCCAGAATTTCACTCTTGTCCGCCTGGAAAAGCCTCTGAAATTGCATTTATTTTTTACTCGCCTTTGGAATACAGGGTGGTACTAAAAATACTCTATAAACAGGCAACTAGTGTATTTTATGCAGTACACAGAGGATGATGGCAACATCTGGACCAAATATGATCACCAATAAAAGGTTATTTTGTTTCTTTTACTGATTCAAGGACCTGGTATTATCAGCTTGTGCTAAAACTGTAAATTAATTTGGATCTGTGTAGTGCAAGTTGTGGCCTTAGTGGATTGTTGGCCAGGAAACATCAAATGACTTGCTTGCTAGCTATGTTGGTCCTGAATCAGAATCAAAAGACATCTTTGGCTATCATGTAGATAATATAATGTGAAGATCCAGAAATGCCAAAATGAGCGAGCCTCCTCCCCTTTGGCAGAAGGAGATCAATCCCGTCTATAGTGCCCTCATCTGACCAGCTAGTATGTCCCTAGTATGTACTTTCTTTACATAACAGTGTTGCACTAACTACTCTTGTCCATGTTCCTCTGAATCTGGGTGACGTCATCTCACATCAGTCTCATCCTTGGCCCTGCCACCGTCCTGCTCATACAGACATGGAGGTGAGTCAGATGATGGATTGATGGATGGAGGCAGCTTACAGCTCGGGTGAGAGTGAAATGACAGAGTGTGTGTGTTGTTTAGTTTGGGGGGGGGGAGTTGATGCGTAATGGGTGTTAAAGCCTAAACAAGCTTTGGAGCTTGACTGCCATTCCCATGGGGTATGGGTGGAATCCCATCAATCCCATCCCCCAGTCCCACAAATACACACATGGGCACACGCATACACATTAGGTTAAGGGTTAACCCCCTCACTCCTGGTCCAATTGTTACTATGGAGATGAGGGTGAGATGTCACTGGCCACTGGTCAAGGCAACACATTTCAGACAGAGGAATGGTGGCATATTTTAAGGTGGAAATTGAAACATGGCACCATGAACATGCAATGAACAGGACAACATGTATACGTCTAACACATCACATTTTAGACATTTAAAGTCGCACAGAATTTAAAATCAGTTTTTGCTAAGAAGTCAGTATATTGATCCTTGGTGTTTGTTTTGCCTTGTGTGCTTATTTGGACAGCATTGTAATTACCAAACAAAAAAGAGAAGAAATATAAGTTTTGTTTATTTTTCTGCAATGATAGCACCCCTTACATTAGCGTTCTCCATGTGCCATGAATTTTTGGTACTGATTGGCAGCGTCTGTACTTGTAATTTGATTGGTAATTTGACCAAAAAAAAAAAATCGTAATATCACTTCAATGCCATCGGTCACACAGGCAGATAACTGCCTGTGCGGCGACGCTGTTAGCCGCTGCTACATAACTGCATGTGATTCAAATCACTGGGTAATGTGTGGAGTGTTGGTGTTAGGGGACTACGTTACAACAATGCCCTGAGTGTATGGGAGCTTGACAGTGACTTAGTAGGTGTTGAAATAACATGAATGTAAAGTAACGCCTCATGGGAATCAGTGCTAACATTAGCAGCTAGGCTAACTAGCTTCCACTTGGAATACAAACGGCATAATAGGTCTTCCTGAATGTCTCTAATGCTATATATTCAACAATATTTGGACTTCTCGTCTTGTATCAACATTTATTGCCTGTATAGGGCCATGAGGTGCTCAGTTGGTAGCGCACCACAGAAACTGAGTGTGTCTCCTAGCAACGCCCCACCCAGAGGCCTGAGCCTAGATGCTGTTTCCACAAATATGTCCAAAAACGGTTGTATCCTCTTTTGAAAATTATGCACAATAGCTGCAGTAACATTAAGTGTATTTTCCTTACACAAAAATAAGTACACGTTTGACTTCAAGTGAGTGAATGAGATTTAATAACAGTTCTACACTCCTCGTTAAGAGCAACTGGATGAGTTACCATCAAAAATGAATGTTTTCAAGTAAGCAGTTTCTTAGACAACAGAGACAGCAATGATGCATGCCATGTTGTGTAAATCAACAACTTCATAATTAGTGCACCATGTAGAATCCTGTCCGATCTGGGTGGGCGTTCATGTGCTGTTTCCTGGTGGGAAAGTCACAGCTTCTGTACTGGCATCACATTACATGGTTTCTGACTAACAAAACTAGCATCAGCATTCAGACCAAACCAGAGTTACCTCCTGCTGCCAGCTCGGACTGCCAATGTGTAAAATTACCCCAAGCAGCTTTTAACAGTCTCCTGCAATGTAGGGAAAGTGTTACGAGTCACAGTTTGTGACTCCAGGTAGTTTTACTTTGGTGTCAAGACTGCAACGTAATGTGTGTGTCTGTTGTAATAACAGATGAGGTTCCACTGGTGATGCGCTTGAAGAAGTGGAACGGTTCTCTTGGGGGAAGAGATTCGTGGAAAGACACTGTGGTTTCTCCAGGTGTCAGGCAGTGCAGGTGTGTGTGTGTGTGTGTGTGTGTGTGTGTGTGTAACGGTTATTCAGTTCCTTCCTGTCTTGTTGCAAAAATGCCTCCTCCATCCTCCTCCTCCATCCTCCTCCTCCTCCTCCTCGTCTTTCTCTGTAATGGAGAGATGTTGAAATGCACCCACCACCCACTTTAGACTTGGCAGGAAACAGAGTCTTGGCTAGAGTAAAGAAGAGAGATCAGTGTACATACACACTCACAGACACACAGATACCCATGCACACACATCTGAAGAGAATTTGGAAACATGGCAGCAAATACAGGTCTTCCTCTTCATCGACCTGCTGTTCATTCTCACAGCTCTCAACTTCAATTCATCACCAGCAGTGTTATGGATCTTGGTGAAATCATTCTTCAACCCCTCTTCTTTGTTTTTTTTTTACTGCGCCTGTAGGACTGGTTGAACTCTCTGAGGTAGTTCAGTCCCTCCTAAAGGAGTCTTTCTGTAAACTTAACAATAATGTGCTCTCTGAAATGTGTTTTTGGACTTTTCAGTAGTTTGAATGGACTTGGACTTTAACTACACACTTTTAAAGTATAGAAAAGGGCACCCAAGACTCAAAAAAAAAAAAGAAACCCCAAATATGAGCTATTGAATCACTGAAATAATTTTGAATGATTTTGAATCATGTAACAAATCAGATCAGAATCTAATATGTGTTAAAATATGCTTAATATAGCAAGACAAAAAACAAGCATATAAAATATCTATTAAAGGATAAGTATAGTGATACCATGAGACCAAAACACTTTTAAAGTTGCCATAAATTCATTACAGGAACATGAACATTACAGGAATATTATACAGTACTAGTGGACTACCATATGGCCACCATAAACTCACTAATGAGAATTGCACATAACAGATTGTTACTACAGGACTATTGTTGTGGTATTGTAGCTATAATGTTGTTGTTTTTCCAGTGAGGATAACTGTGATATTCTTCTGATAATGTGTGCTGCATGCATATGAATTTTTGGGGGTCAGATAAGAACATTTCAGGTTATTTCGGGACACACTCTGATCCACAGTGTTCATGGCTGCAGTACAACTGTGATCAGCTTTCCACTCTGACGTCTGTGTCCAAACATCCACTCCTGGCTCTGTGTGTGTGTGTGAGTGTGTGTGTGTATTTTGTTTATGCATAACTACTATGTGTGCATATTTGAATTGGCATATGCATGTTGGTGTGGTGTTTGATGGTGGTTTGTGTGTGTACTTACTATGAGCTATGTGTTTATTATGTATAGTATGCACGTAAATCATGTGTGTCTTGTTTGGCTGCTGTATGTTTTTAAGCAGAATGTCTCAACCTTTTATAGTGCTGGACTTTGGGGTTGGAGATTGAGGTTGGTGTGTGTGTGTTTAAGGGGTGTGTAGCTTGGTCATGGTAGTTTGTTAGAGGGAAAGGGAATGTGCAGGGAAAGTTGGAAGGAAAACGCAAAAGCCTAGTGGCAGTTATGTAGTGAATTTTTGGCTTGGGGTCTGGTGTGTGTATGAATGTGTGTGTATTAGAGGGAGTTTTCTCCCTCCAGGACAGGGATTATGTAAGCACAGAGAAGTGAGGTCAAATACCACCCTCCGTCTGGCTATGTTCTGTTTAGACTGGGAACAATGGAAACACTGGTGCAATCAAACTCCTCTGCTCTTAACTGTAAAAAGCTTTTCTCTCCAGAGACACTAAGCCGACTGCCATTTTCTCAGGTACTGAGTGGTACAGCTGCTGAATTTCTGACCTTTGACCTGTTTGTTCTTGCTATTGCTAAGTGTCACTTTAAGAAAGAGAGAGAGAAGTAGAGAGGAAGAAAGTGAGAGAGACCAGACCAGACTGGAGCTCAAATTTATATCACTGTTATATAAATCTCTTCATGAAAAAATAGATAGGAGTTGACGTTTAGCAAAATGTTTGTGTTTGTGCTTGTAGTAGTGAAGGTTTCCTGACACCCTGTATTCCAGATAATAAAATCAATGGAGTTTGTTAAAGCTATATAGGAATTTCAGTGAAATTTACAAATAGGTCACCAGTATAAAATGTACTGTAAAGGCGGGTACAGGCTGCCAGTGTCCTTGGCGATGGTCTTGTTTGTTTACAGTAATTGCATCAAATTTCACACCTAATGTGGGAATGATTTGTAGGTGTTAATGATGCACACACATACAGTAACTAGTAGGCAATTTGAACTACAAGAACCATGTCAGATGTAAACACAGTAATACACAAAGAAGCCAAATGGCAACGAGGCCAAATCTAACATCAATAAGTTCATGGTGCTTTGTGTTGAATTTTCATCTTGAAGAACAACTTCACACTTGCTATGTGTAAACAACTAGTTTGTGCTGTTTTTTTTCTATGTAGTCCATTGAAATTATAACATTTTCAGTTCCATTCATGTTCAGAGACAGCTTGGCACTTACTCCTTTCTCAGGGAGCCTGTAAGTGCCTACATGTAGTAGTTATGCGAGAAAGTATGTGTGAGCTTCTCAATGGAAAACTGTGGAAGGTGTGTTTACCTGGCTGTTAGTGAAAGGTGCTTATCACGTCCACCTGCAGATTTTAGAGTCAGCAACGTTGGCATTACATGTACGAGGCAGCACAATTCACAACAGCTATTGCCAATGCTGGGGAATGGAAGCAGCTGTACTAACACTGTTGACTCCTGGTGACTCAGTTTTCAACCTGAACCTCTTTTTCTCTTTGTTGCATTACCATCCAATATGGACTCCGATATGACATAAGTCTGGACAAAAAAATCTATATTATTCTATATTAACTTTTGGTGGAGTTGTATCCTAATGATATGATCATGCTGTGTTATCAGTTTACAAAATGTTGTGAATGAAAAATGAACAAAATCAGTTATGAAGGTTTTTGTTTTATATGTGTTATTAGCTATTGTAGTACATGAGCGTTGAACACAGTGTTTTGCATTTCAACATCATCAATTCAATTAGTTTTAAAATGTAATTTTGCAAATTTGTAAATGTCATATTGTGATATACATCAATATCAGAAAAATCTTCTAATTTATATTGTAAGCCAGATAATAAATGCAGGCATTTTGGATATTATAAGTATGCTACCAGGTGACTAATATCAACAACTTGTTCCTTTCTGTGGATGGAAAAATATGACTACAGACTTTATTTGGGTAAACAGCCTCACATTTGTCAGATACTTTGCAGTCTCATTTAGTCATTTAATCCGAGAAAATGCCTCTGACAACACTGTTCTCATTACCTAATTAATGTCAGTGAAGTAACTAATTTGTTTGCAAAAAGGCTACTGATGGAAATGAAACACACACCGCTTCATCAACTCATTCAGGAGCTTTAGTCTGATAGTGTTTGTTTAAGGGGCTTTTTTGCACGGACAAAGTGTTGAGTCATGTTCAGCTTGGAGCGGCCCAGACTCTGTTGTTTGGGTTCATCTGTTTATGTGAACGTGTGTGTATGTGGGTATTTGGGAATGTGTGTGTAGGTGGCTCTGTCCTCTATCCTGTGTGAGTCATATGCTTTTTACTGTTGTGTGTGTGTGTCTGTCTGTCTGTCTGTCTGTGTGTGTGTGTGTGTGTGTGTGTGCGTGCGCATGCATGTGTTTGTGATGAAACTTTAGGTGCACCATCTCCACTCCACAACGCATTTACAGAGAGACAGATAGAGATGTCACAGTTATTATTCTGTTGTAAATCCCAGCTGGAATCAATTTCACACACTCTTCTCCCCTCCATCATTTATCTTTCTACTTTTTTCCCTTTTTTGTCTCACAGCCTGAAACACAAGAGTGACATACCGGCCAATAGGCTGTCCTATCCTACCCTCCATATACTGTACATTATGTATAGAGAGAATATCATATATAGAAAGGATACTTTGCTCATGATAATGCTACCATACACCATACAGGTAATGGTATTGTAAAACAGTGATCCATGATACATCATGACATCTGTGTAACTAGAGAGGAAAGCATGATAATGAAAAAGCATGCTCATTTTTACTGCACTGTGAAAATTACCATCATTTAAATGTCAAACTTCCTCAAAGCAGCAAAACGCTGAGCTGGAAGAAAGCAGAACTGAAAGCAGAAAAAGGAAGGATGCACATACTAACTCTAATTTTCCCCCAAAAAATGTTGAATGGGGCGTTGCAGTGATTTAGTATGCACTTCCATTAAGTTGATGGTTTTGCGAGAGACGGAATAAAAAAAACAATGGTCAAAATCGGAGCAGCAGAGGCCGAGATATCCAAACTAGTTTCTAGTATGGGTCAAGCCCTTAACACACGGATCCTACATTTCACAAAATGCAATTCAAACGCAGACCCGAGCTTGTACTAGGCAAGCTCGGTCTTTCAAACTCCACACCCCCAGTTCTTAACACAGGCTTTCTGCTAAATAATAATGTACAGTCTAAGCCCAAGCCAAAATAACCCCAATGATGTCATCAGGGTTACACATTCATCAAATACAGTCGAACATCTAACCATAGAAAGTGTTTAAAGATGGCTGCCAGTGTATCGATAATGTCCCATTTCATTTAACTGGCACAAATGTTGACAGTCTTCACACTGAAAGTTAGTATTCTCTCTGAATACTAAAGCCCTCGGTGACTTGCTCTGCCGCTGTGCATCACTGTCATCTCTTTCATGTTTCATTTTCTCCTTTCTCTGCTCCCTCTCTTTCATTCCTCTCATCTCTGTCTATGAGTGATGTTTGTCCACTTGGAGAGAGACTTGTAGCGAATGATTGCAGCCACTTCCCCGCTCAGCTCTCCATTCATTCTCCTCATCCGTCCTTAGACAACTGGCCCAGGTCCAAACTCATCTCAAGCTCCTAATCCCAGTCCTGCCAGCGCTATTAAAACACCATAGGTCATCATGCTGGTTGTCTGGCACAGGCTGCATATCGCTGCCACCGGGAATCCTCATAGTATGTCAAATATCGGTCTTTGGTTGAAACTAATAAAAACAGCCTTGTAGCTTGAACAGCATGTATTTTTAAGTTGTTTTTTTTAAAGGTTCTGATATTAGGCCTTTCCAACAGTCCCTCAGTTAAATAATGAGTGGTATTTGTCTGCACCTAGGGCAAAGCATTGTTTGCAAAGTATCTACTGTACTTGCTTTTGACTGTCATCATCATCTATTAATCTGAAAATGTCAGACATTTTTGACAGAACTGGCATTTATTTCTTCTTAGTCACCATCATGATGATGTCTTTTTTTCTTTAAAGCACTTTCTTTTGCCTTTTCACTCTCCTGTCTCTCTCATGTAATATTTGTTTTTGTTTCCCCCCTCTGCCGGTGAACAGTTTGTTAATTCAGCTTCTAGAGAAATTAGGAGTGCTTTGTTGGAATCTCCCTGTTAATGCAGATATGGCAGAATCGTGTTCACGTAAAAAATTGATTTGCATACAAAACCAAAGTTGTGATTTTAACACGGGTTATTCTCCAGTATATTCCTGATATTATTATAAAGGCAGTTCCTGGTGTCAGCCTCTGCTTGGATAGAGTATCCTATCTGTGTCTGATAAGAGGAATCAATTAGCATCAAATTGTACAGGAAAAGATAACAGCCAGACATAGAAGATCAGAAACTGTGTGTGTGTGTGTGTGTGTGTGTGTTGGTTGTAAATATTTCTTTCATCTTGTTTTCAGTCTTTTCATACAGCAGGAATAACAGCGATACTTACGCCTCCAGTTTCCAATCTCTTAACATTGTAGGAAGGAATCTTGGGTCGTACACTTTTCAAATAAATGTGCGAGTTGAATTATCTAAAATATTTATCTGTTTGGTAGAGGACAGTGACTTTAAGGGTTTGAACAGAAAGCTCGCACAGAGTACTCAATAAAGAACTTGTTACTTTTGAAATGAGTATGAAATGTATGAAATGCCTTAAAATCAAAGATGCAAGTCTGAAAGTCTCTTTCACGGCTTTCTTTCAGAAAGAGCCAAACCATTGTGTGTTGGGATAGATTGATTCCCGTTAGAGTTAGACAGATGCTGTAAATATTGGCTCTTATTAAACCTGCTAAAGATTTGTATGTAATCATATACTGCCTTATCAGTCTGACACACAAAGAGCTGCAAAAGAGAAAACACTCCCATCCAGAAACAAACTTTAGATACTATATGTTTGGGAGAAAGTCATTTCTATTCATAAGAAGTGATAAATAAAAAATTAGTCAAAATAGAAAAAAAAACCCCACCTTTGATACTTTTGAAGAAACCACTGACACATCATGTAGTGGCTTCAGCTTTCAGAAAACCAATTTGTTCCAACTCTAGCTTCCACCATGAGTTGAATTAGTTACAGACCAACCTGAGCTGAAGTGCGCTGTCATGGCCTAGTTCCACCATCATGCCATCATGTCCCAGAACTGTTCGTCTCAGGAAATCAAGACTAAAACTAGGCTAAAACTGAGTGCAGTGTTGGAACAGAAAATGTATGTGGATCATCATAGTTGCTTCTTTTTTTTTTCAGTCTTCAAAGAGGCTGGCGATGGTTGTGATGGCGACATTAATCAACTGGGTGGAAATGTGCTGGAGAGCCACAGGAGATACTGGCACTGTGGTAAAACTGGGACAGTGTCAGACCCTGCAGCCATGGCTTTCCCTTTTCCTCTCTGAAAGCACATTCTTTCATACATTAACCCCATTTCACTCTTCATTAACACACTCCGCCATTCTATCGCGCCCTCCTTCATGCGTCCTCTTTCTCTTTTGCTCCAGTCTTCCCAGTATGTTGTTCCATTGGGCTTCTTGGTAATGACAAGAAAGAAAATGGTGTTGTCAAAGTGATATATACTTTATATTATGGGTGATATTAACAGATCCCTAGGAATAAATTAAAAATCAATGCATGTTAGTGCCATAATAGGAAGGAAACCTACAATGGCAGAAGCTGCTTTGAAACCAGTTTTTAAAGCTATGAGTTGGAGGATTACACACTGAAAGACACAGCATTCTGAGAAATAGAGTTTTTAACCATGCTGACAGTGTCTTACAAAATATAATAAAGAAATATGAAATACAACCCAGAAAAATAATATAGTTTTACCACAGTTGTATTATGGCAATATTCCAAGAAAGGCAGAGTCAATCAATGTTTAATTTTTTCCAGCGACTGTCACACACAACAGCTGGAAGGCTTTCCCTTTCAGCTGAAGGCAGCAGGTATATGTTTATGTAAAGTCACTAATTTGAGTGGTTTACATTGTCAAAGTTATTCAAGCCAGATCCACTGTGTTTCCTTTGATTAAATCTTGCAGCACCAGTCTGTTGAGAAATAACTATACAAACGTGTGTTCTTGTGCAAATCAAACTGGTTGGTCATGGCTCGGTTCTTGACAAAGTCTGTCAGTTTATGCATTAAAAATCGTCAGGACCATTGGAGTCACACATTGTACTGAGTTTCTTTATTTTCATCCAGTGCCATCAGGTTATTGGGGCAACAGCTGTCTGTGTCTGCTTCTTTCCAACAGGTCTGGCAGGAGTAGTGACTGGAGCATCACATGTATAACTGCAACAGAGATTTACCTGTCGACTGGATCAAGAACTCATGGTCGTCACAGGAATTGTCAGTTAATGCAACCATGCAAACACGTAAAGAGACTATTGTTTTGTTCCCATTTTGACATAATAATGCATGTAGATGCATTCCGATTTAATTACATTTAACATTAATAATCATATAAGCAAAAAAAGCAAAGACAACCTGCAAAACACAATGTTTGTTTCTTTTTGCAGTTATATTTATTGTACCACAGTGTTGTTTGTAGCTGCAGCTGTGGTTATTATATGGATTGATGTGATTCCCAATGAAATTGCTAATCATTACATATGGAAATCATGGTGACCTGTGGACTTTTAATAAGTCTAGAAATGTGAACATAAATAGACATCCTCTCTCACTGGCAGCACATTTGCACTGCACTATATTTCAACTGGCCACACTGCACTTCCCGGACAAGTTTCCTCTCAAGAGAAGCTCCTCTCCACTCTCCATTACCAAACTGTCAGTACATTGTGGTTAGAGCACACTGCTTTTACAGGGAATGAGAATAGCTTACCTATTACCAGTCCCTAACACACACACAGAGAATGTGTGATAATGCCACCCTGTTTTTCTCACCCCGCACACCTGCAGCCACGAAGATACCAAAAGTAGTGCGACATCACCACCTTGATTCACGGAATTAGCACCCTCCGATGCCACAGCTGCTTACCACTGTACCACATGAGCAAACTTTTCAAAGCAGTCCTCTGTTTCAGCTGTATTACCATACCATACAATAACATAACTTTGACAAATATAAACCCAGACGTGATGCTTGCTTAATTGGCTGTAATGCACTGTTTTGCTTTGAAACTGTAACCCGGGTGATGCTGCAAGCTCCTGTAAAAGCATGAAATAGTGTTTGTGAAAATCTGCCTTTTTCTGCCTTTTCCAAACACCCCTAATAGACATTCTCAGTATACACTTTGAAGAGTGACTACTGGGACAAATAAAAATGACAAGATTTTAGAGGGTTTAACAATAGTACCAGTCCCGGTTTCTCTCGCTACTCTCACTGTGTGTTTACATATCTTTGTGAAGCTGGCAAGTTTTTAGTGTCTCCCACTCAAGGGAAGACACATTGCTTTGTCTCTCCGAGGCTTATTTTTTCATTTTATTTTGAGAACAGGATGTTTTGCTGTGGTGGTCTAAATTTAAGTTGTGATGCATTGCTGCAGCAGAGTTTTGAGTGTGTATGGAAAATAAGCTCACCCTCACAGTGGGCCAGTAGGTTTGACCCCCTCACTGCCACCCACAAAATGTCTCAGCAATTAGCCAGTGGCCCATGCTGATGTGCCAACCTGACTGGAAACGATAAATTGACCCTAGGCGTGGATCTCGTTGTCCAGGGTTTTTCCCTGCCCATTGTCCAAGGCATGCTGGGAAAGGCTTCAGTCCCCTGTGGTCCTCGTCCTACATGTAGAACTTGTGGCTGCGTCCCAAACAGCGATGCTACAACACCTGCTGTGACATCACTGGTTGGGGTTGTGGTCAGAAGTGCAACCTGCTTGAAAGTTTCACCCATTAGAGAGCAGTCCAGCCGCAGTTTTGATGCCTTTCGTGTTTCAGTGCAATGATACAGGAGTTGAGGTACCCTTCAAGATGACTACTTGGAGAAAACTAAATAAAAATATACCCTCTACGTGATTAAAAAAAAGTAAACATATTACAATAGCAGCTATCCTCTTCATTTGACTAATGTCCAGTCTCCAGTTCTGCTGTTGCCTCGTTTTATTTCCTCTGTGTTCTCTGCTCTCTCTTTCTCTCTCTTCTCTCTCCCTCTGATTTTGAGTGACACTACAGTTCTCCATTATATCTGCTGAATTCAGCTGCTGCAGCTTTAGACACACACACACACACACACACACACACACACACACACATTCTCCCACACCTTTTAAGACATAAAACAATGTCAGCAGGAAGGCTTTTCCTGGCGGCCTGTTCTTATTTGTATTGTATGATCTTGGTTGTATTAAAGGAAAACCTCTGCAGTCACACCTATTCAGTCACGCTCTCGCTCCCTCGTCTATTGCCACCAGAAAATTGAATTTCTACTGCTGTTGTTCCCTGTGATGTCCCTGTCCCAGATAAGTCACTCATGTCCTTCGGTGCATGCATATACACACACACTCATGCAAACACATAACACACAGTGGTACCCAGCTGATGTGGGCTTTTTAAGGCCAACACTATTGTTTTGTTGGCAATTGCTAATACTGTAGCTGGTATTTCTGCTGATATTTAATGTCTTCCAGATTGTCTGTTTCCATGCCAAAAACTAGAAGTAGTTAAAGTTCTCCCAGATTTGTATTCTTGTCTGAATAGAGAATTTGATTTAGGGCATATAAGAACTGAAACTCAAGATAATACCACCACTACTACAACTACTACACTTACAAATACTATAATAAAATGTCTTTCTGGCATTCATGCTTTTATTGAACCATAGACAGTAGAAACAGACAGGAAATGAAGGGAGATACAGAGATGGGTTGCCAATTTTAACAACGTTAAGGTCTTCCTATACAGACTGGTTGATAGACAGATAGTAATAAACAATTGTGATGACCTTTTAAGTAAACCTTTTAAGACCTTTTAAATGAGATCATTTTGAATATGCCGTTTTGGACTGTCATACAAAATAAACAAATTGGGAGATTATAATTGTAATTTTTGACTACTTTCTGACAAAACGATGAATGAAGAAAATAATCTGCAGTGTTGCAGCCCTAATAGATAGATTAATCAATAGTAAATGTTAGTTGTAGTCCCAATTCTGTTGCGTGTAATCAAACAATCTGAGTCCATCAGAGTTGAATGAATGACTAATGTCTAATTCACCTCATTTTACACCCTGCTTAAACCAGCTAAATGTGAATGATGTCTGAGCAAACTGTAGTACATTAGGACTCTGTTGTGCCTCTAGCATCGAGCTCTTACACTACATGAAGTTATTACATAAGCTTGACTCCTAGTAGAGTGTGAAACTTGGCCCAGAAAAAAAATATGTCACTGGCCATCACATTCATCAAAGTGCTTACGATACTGAATACAGTAGCAGAATGGATGAGTGTGTGTGTGTGTGTGTGTGTGAAGGTAACACCATGAAGAGGGAGATTATAGATCGCATCACTGCTGGATTTTGTGTAGACAAAGTTTCCATGGGTGATGCTCTTGTTTTATGGAGAATATCAAGACACACACTTAATTATTTATTGATTTAGCCTTCCTAGTTTAAGTATTGTGTTAAGGTCTTGTTTTTCGGATGCTTTTCATTTTGATCCAGCTGTCTGTGTTGTCAGTTCTGCATTGTTAAATCCATAAAAAGTTGATCACAAAGAAAATAAGACGCATTGATTTATACAGTAAGTAAATGTCATCCATTATCAGTGAAGCAGTGCTTTACTCCTTGCAGTGTTGAAATCCTTCCAGGAATCTTCTCATAACTGTCACAGTGCATCTATTTTTTAAGATAGCTTATGGGTTAATGTTTCCCTCTTTCTTTTCCCATATGGTGGACACAGTAATCAGCTTGATTGTGTGTTAAGTAGAAGTATAGTTCTTCTATTCCATTCTATTCTCACTATGATAAAGCAAAGGATTTCTGCTGACTGACATTCCTGTTTGCAGACAGGCTACATTCTCAGCCACAAGCTGCACATACTCTCAGAAACCACACACTCTCTCTCTCTCACACACACATTCAGAAGACAATGGTTTATGGTAACGGGAAGATATGTGGCATTCACGCACACTCACACACACACACCGGGCTGATTGAACAGTCTGTAACAACAGATGGCTCTGAACCCTGCAGATGTTTGCATGTGTTGCTGTTGTCAATCGTGAATAAAGATCTCTTGTTTTTCATAATTGAATCTTATGACTGCAGTGTGGCTCATGAGACACACACACACACACACGCAGACAGATTGTTTTTGCTTTGATTGGTTTTCCAACAGTGTCTTTTTTGCTTCGTCACACAACAGTCACTGATCCGTTAGCCACTGGTGGTCCATAAGGGGACAGGTGGGGTAGTCTGGTGTCCCACTGGTGGTTTACAGACATCTGTGTGTGTGTGTGTGTGTGTGTGTGAAACATTTGGAGTCAATCTGGTGTCAGTCAGTCAGGGCTGAGGCTTCCCTGTATGTGGTATCTGCGCTGCCAGTGTATGTGTGTGTGTGTGTGTGTGTGTCTCCTTGGCTCCTTGGCTCCTTGTTTGACCTGCCATCTGACTGAGGTATTTCACGGCACTGTCCCAGAAAGAGCACAGTGAAATATAATGAACTAGACCAATTTAATGTCAGATAATGATAAGCTCTTCTCTATTGATCCCTGTGGGGAACTTTTTACTTTTCTGAAGGTCAGGGACTGAGCAGCACCCTGGGAGTTACTGTCCTGCTCCAGGGCACTTTAGCAGGGAGGACACCATTTTGTGTGTTTTAACCCAGTCACTCTACCACACAGAGGAATAAGCTACATCAGGGTTTGGCTACATAGGCAATACTTAGATTACAGTAAATGCATTGCTGGTTTTGGTCTTTTCATGGGATCCATTGATAATAAGTGTATTGCTGCCCAGTGAAATGACATTAAAATAAAAGAAATTAACTTAACGTAATTTTTAATTTATCTGAAATTAACTGATGTGAACTAAAGTAATTAAGCATGACTAACTTTTTTTCCCTCATACAAATGAACTTCATAAATAAACCCTGTCTTGTTGCACTAGGGCTGCAACTAGAATTTACATTATCAATTAGTCTGTAGATTCTTTCAACCCACTAATCAGTTAATCGACTAATTGTTGCAGCTCTAATATAATGTCACAAAAAAGTGACAAAGTTCCACAAGTTCTCAGAGCCGAAGGTGACGTTTTCAGATTTGTCCAACCAACTGTCCAAAACCCACAGAAATCCATGGTTTCTCCCAGGAAATTGGTTAGTGGAGGTGATGTGTGAAAATGTGTATTCATTTCTTCTGAAGTTGGCAGACACATTCAGGCGAGGTGCTTCACCTCCACTATAATACACTGTGGGAAACCCTGATATGCAGTTTACAATAATATACAACAGATTAAAACTGCAAATCCTTCCACAAATCCTTTATATTCCTGATTAAAGGGCTTAAACCACTGATTGATTATTAAAATAATTGGCTATTATTTTTCTGCTGTTCGACTAATCCATTAACTGATTCATTGTTTCAGCATTAGTTTGGACTAAAGTAAATGTTAAAAACCTAGGCTCTGCTGCACCTCATATGAGTTGGAGGGCTGGAGTGAAACGGAACAAATTGGAACAGAAAGGACAAAAATATGAGCTGATATGCCTCTATTACACTAAATTAATTGTATTATTCTATTACCAGTAATTCCACTAAAAATCACGCCAGTGCAGTAAAACTTGGTTCAGTTGAGTATAATCCGATTCAGTCTACTTTAATTCACTGTCATCTATTCCTCCACTATAGTCTTGATCTGTCAATCAGTCATCAGTATAATCCAGTTCTGTATAATCCACTAATTCAGTGTAATCAGTTTTAGACCCTCATGATCCAGTTCAGTTCAATATAATCCCATTTCAATCCAGTATAATCTGGTTCAGAGACCTGCTCAGTTCACATAGTGAGGATGCGAATGTGTATTTGGTCCCAGCGGGACACATCCTCTCAGTCTCTCTCCCTTTCTCTGCGTGAATTAGCTTATGATTGACCGGCTAAGTAGACAGATGGAAGATGGTGTGTGTGTCTGCGTGTGTTCGTCTGTACCAGCAGTAGCTTCCCTTGGCTTTGTGGTTTTGGCCAGACTACTCTGACACACAAACACACACACAAACACACACACAAACACACACACACACACACACACACACACACAGTTCTTAGCTACACAGTCTGGCCACAGTCTATCTCAGATGCTCTGTGCATGTGTGCATGTGTAGTAAATACACAGCATGTTGTATAATGTGTGTGCGTGTGTATGAGGGAAAGAGTAAAAAGTAATCCTTGTTGGTTGAGTGCACCTCAGACTGACTGAACCACAATTTTGGCTACAATCTGAATCTACTCTCCACGCTGTATTTTTGGCAGCATGTGTGTGTGAGGCCCCAAAGTTAAACTCTTTGTGTTTCAGTCTGTTTGTTCAGGAAAAGGTTGTGGTTGCTACAGAGAGACACACAGGAGACAGAGAAAGGTAGAGAGACTTAAGGGTTTGGTTCAATGACCTAAGCGCGCTCTGTCTCTGTGTGTCTCTCTCTCTCTTTCTCTCTCTGGGGGCTTGCAGCTGCCCTCAGCTGTCCTATGGTAATGATGTCAACAAGCAGCTGCAGCCAAGTGATGACATTGACAACCCACCCATCCCTCCAAACCTGACAGAAACACACATACTAGCACATATTAGCTAAAGTCAGTTTTAAGTATTATTTGAACATTTTATTACATTTGTTTTCACTGCGGCTTCACTTTATTTCAAAACATCTCCTTAACCCTGTAGCCTTTTCTTCATTCAAGTGTTGTTTTCTTGATACTAAAGTGATCTGGCCTTTCTAACCAGAAAAGATAGAGCCCGACCAATACTGCTTTTCTTTTAGTCCCATATTGATACTTCTGATCTGAAAACAGCAACTGTTTTTAGAATAAACACGTTCAATCTGTGGGATTTGCTCTCATGCGGGAGAAGCAGGGTTCCTTTTCCAGTATCTAGGCCCAGGGGCCCATGGTCCCCTCATCCGTCCCTGTCAGGCCCTACATGTGACCATACATGAGTCAGAATGGTACCACTGATAACACTGACAAATCATGACAAAGTACAGTTTCCAGTGATGATATTTGAAGATTTTAGCAACAAACTGTCATAACCTGATACTAAAAGAAAAGATGAGTTAGCAAGTGAAATCCTGTTTTGTTTTTTTTGATTTAATTATTGAAAGTTGCCTGCATGTCTTTGTACTATGGGAGGAAACCATAGAACCCGTAGTAAACCCACGCAGGCACCAGGAGAACACACAGAAAGACTGTGAGGTCACAGTGCTAACCACTGCACCGTAGTGCCAGCTTGTATGGGCTGTACAGCCCCACACATTAGATTAAGATGACACCCACCTAGACCTTAGAACCTCAGTGAGGACAAGGAATAACTCCCCAAAAGCCTCGATTTGATTTGGAGGCAAAAGGGAAGAAACCTTGGGAGGGCATACTCAGAGAGAGTTGATGGGTGTCGAGAGTTGGCTGGTGGCTGGTTGTTTTTGTTGTTGTATAATGCAGGTCAACACTGAATAATGGATTCATTTAGGGACAACAGAATAGAAAGTGACGTGGTGTACAGGGAAGGTGCCATTTGTGAGAGTTGCTGTCAACATCAACATCACATGAGGTGATGCACCCAAGAGTCATATAGATGGTTCGGTGTAGAAGAGATGTTTCTATAGCCTACACGTCACTCATCACTCACTGTCAGTGTAATCACTCTCCACATCACTCTCCATATCACTTTCAAAAACATTTAGAGGGAAGTCATACCAGTCCCATTTGAACCTTTTGCTGTCCTCATCTTCTTCTTCGTCTTCGCGTGCCCTCAGTGTCAACCTCCACCTCATCACCAACTACCATGTCTTCATCTTGGAAGATTTCAAAATAATACCAGTCAGGATCCATCCAGTCAGGATCCATCCAGTCAAGGTCCTCCATGTCAGAGTCATCTAACAGCAGGTTCAGAGCGTTGTCTATAACCTGAGCCAGATCATCAGGCCAGTCATAACGGTCAAAGGGCAACATTGACCTGGCGGGTTGGTTTGGACCATCATCCATGTCCTCGTGATCACCCCATTCATTAAATGTGTGAACCATTTTCTTAGTTTCTTAGTCAACGTGCAGCGTCTGCAATGCTTGTGTTCGTGTTGAGCTATGAGTGAATTCTGGGGTAGATACTGTATAACAAACCCAAACTATTCCAGTGTTCTCATGGTGTCACCAGACAAGCCATAAGAACTATGACATTGCTATGACATCGTATGGTTCTGGAATCTGGCTGCCCTTTTTTTTTAACGTTCCAATCAATTAAATCTTTTAAAAATAACTTGATGCCATATAAAAGGAGACAATTAAGGACAACTTTGATGATATGAGTATATAATAAAACCTGCAAGCCTGAAACTAAAATTGATGTCAATTCGGGAAGTGTTTTTACCCAAAATATCCTAAAATGAATGAGTAGAAAGAAATACCAGTGTGCTCAAGATCACGTTGGCTATTAGTGGGAGTTAGCAAACATGATGGAGGAGGGTGTAGTGTAACCTTTAGCCTGGCCTGTAGTGAGGATATGTGTGTGTTTTGATTGTAAGGATTTCTCTCAAGTGTTTGAGGATTCACCCCTATCACCAGGCTGATTGGAAACGCATCCTCCAACCATCTGCCTGCTCCATCTGACGCCACAGCCTGCTCCCTCCCTTTCTTTCCTTTTTATACACTCTTCCTCACTTGTGTATTTGCCTTCCATCCCCACCCTCCTACTCTCTCACCATGAAGCCTTCCTCCTCTATTGCTCCTGCTGTGTTCCCTATAGGATGTCTGCACATTATCCTACAATTGAAATACAGTATATTAGGGTGTTGTGTAATTTACGTTCCATCCCAGATGAACTTATGCTGGGTTTCCCACGGAGTAAAAGAACAACATTTTCTCATTAGCACATTTTTGACCATTACTGAGGCAATGGAGAATGAAAGAGGTCCTGAACCCCAGTGCATATTCTCTTGCATGAAATGGTTCGGGAGATGAACTCCATCTACACTAACCTCCATCTAAGTTACTGCTGCTCTAATGTGGCCTTTTTATCGGTTAATATAGATAGAATAGAATAGATGCTAATATGTTTTTAGCATCAATTAAGACTTTTTCTTAAACCTCTGAACCCACTGGTAAATTGAGCATTCAGGTTCACCTCCAAGTATCCTGTATCCTGCATAAAATATCCTCTTTTTAATCTTTTAAGCTCATTACAAAACATAAATTAGTTTGTTCTACATTAAAGCTGGCTACAAGCTCCAAACGTACACTTATGTAGTCTGTCTTTAATGTCAAAAAAAGAAAAATATACACAAAAAACGTGTTAATTTGGCCTTAATTTAAATGAGTTAATTGGTGTTATTGGTGGATGTGAAACTAAGTCACATAAGGGTTAGATATAACAAGCAAAATAGAAGCAAAATCTTGTTTTTCATTGTATTCATTTTCCATAATGTGCATGTATTTGCCAATAAACAAAGCAATATTAAATTGCCTGATGTTTTACTTTGTTATGATGTTCACTCACATATGACAGATGCCCTCTGCAGCATGCCAAGTAACCCAAGTATTCCAGTATCACCACTTTAATCCTCTTGTTCCATTATCATTCATGAATGCCTCTTATCTAGTTCCTTTTAAATTGCGACTCCTATCAACTTAATTTTTTCTAATTTATAACTAATCAAGTTCCTTTCTTACAAACTCTTATCAAGTGTTTTCATTAACTGTGACTCTTATCAAGTTCCCAGTCTAGTGGGGTGCTTTCAAGAATATTGAAAGATACAGTATATCACAGATCTGCAGCCTTCAGCCTTCGGAGGTTGAGCCCTGCTGTAATGTTCCTTCATGTGTGCATCAGTCTGTTGTGCCTGCCGCGCATAAAACACAAGCTGCAGTTAAGCAGGAATTATCCACTGCACCGGCAGCCACTCTCACCGCTGATAGTTGGACCTCCAGGGCTACAGAGAGCTACTTAACTGTGTAAAATTTGAAAATAGAGTGAGTCTTGACTGAGTATGAACATGTTGAACTGAATATCAACTGAACTGCACTATTATCGATTTAAGTTCATAGAACTTAAATTAATAATTATCAGTAATACAGTAATAATCAGAAATACACTGAACTTGTCTTAATAGACAATGTTTAGCCACGCTAGCAGTGTGACTCTTAGGATGGCGATGTCAGTCAGTCAGTTAGTCCGCCACTTCTGTCCAGACTGAAATATCTTGACAACTATTGGATGGATTGCCATGTATTTCTGTGAATTTCCCTAGAGGAAATGGTCTCTGGTGACTTTGATGATCTTTTCCATTATCGCCACCACAAGGTTCACATTTGTGGTTTCTAGTCAAATGTCTCAACAACTATTAGATGGATTGCCATGAAATTTGGTACATCCATGTTGCTCACAAAATGAATTATAATAACCTTGGTGATCCAAATACTTTGGTTTATGACCACGTACCTGCAATGACAACTAATGATATTCTCATCAACCTCAGCTCTACTTTGTGTTTAGTGCTAATTAGCAAATGTTAGCATGCTTTATTACCATCTTAAACCAAGACGGTGCACATGGTAAACATTATACCTGCTAGACATCTGCAAGCTGCATTTAGCTCAAAACACTGCAGCTTCAGAGAGCTGCTAGCATGACTCTTATAGTCTTGTTTATCTTAATTTTTACAGTAGTAACGGTGACCAATGATCCACTGTTTGACATTAAGACTTTGAATAAATACATTTTTTCTTTTGCATTTCTTTTTTCCCCCCTGCTGCACCCAAAACGTACCAAACCATAAATTTTGTGTGCCATTACACCCCTAATATACAGTACAATTTCTTTAGGATGGAGGGGTTGTGTATTGCTGAACTGACGGAGGAAGAGCTGCTGACAGCTGCATGCTCGACTGCAAGACTCAGCGGCTCCACGAGAGAGAGAGCTGTGACACATACAGAGGAGCAGAGAGAGAGAGGAGGAGAGAAAGAGTATCAGAGGATCAGATTTCTGTCTGTCTCTCTCTCCATCAGTGAGGCGTTATCTGACCCACTGTGGCCTGTTACATCTGTCCTACTTGCCTCCCTATCTTTCTATCTATGTTCAATGTCTCTCTCTCCCTCTCTCTCCCTCTTCTACCCAGTAGGTGACTTCCCTCCATCCATCTCATTCGGCCCACTTCCCAATCACACTTCCCTACAGCACATGAGTGTGTTGATGTGTGTGTATGTAAGAAGGATCATTTCTGAGTAAGATGTTTGCCAAAATAAAGGTTTAATCTCCTTTAAAAAGAATTATAAGCTATGCACACACGCACACACACACACACACACACACACACACACACACACACACACACACACACACACACACACACTCATACACTGAGTTAATCTGCTTCTTATCTTTACCAAATCCATCTATTTTGGTAGGAGTAAATCCACTATTCATTGGGGCAATTGGACAAAAAAAGCATGAACATCTTATAGAATATTGTCATTCTTCACAAAGGTTGTGTTTATTTAAAAGTCTGTTGGATTGGATGGAAATATATTTTATTTCCTGTATGCCCCCCCCGTTTCTTGGCTGGAAATCCAGAGAGATCAAGCAGATCTGTTTGTCTGACATGAGGTGCGCTTGGATGACAAATGTGTGCATATGTGCGTCTGCGTGTATATAACAGCTTACAATGGTTTAACCCTAGTCGGTAGCTGCCTCTTCCTCTTTTTACCAGATTTTAATTTTCCATCTGTCTGCTCAGTGGTTTAAAGCTATAAATGTCAGGAAGTTATATATCTCAGACAAAAAAACTACATTTTTGCTTTAAGATAGAATACAATGCTTAATGTACACACAACCAAACCAACTGACACTAGTTAATCTCAACAAAAAGTGCAATAACACACAGAATGAATTCACAATGAAGGGATGTAAAATGGTGTGTAAGGATATCATTTAAAAATTAACTCACGAGAAGGAGTGAGTGTGTTTTTCGTCATCTTGTACGGTATCCCTGTGAAACCAAAATCCCATGTTACTTCTTGTCCTTTTCCCCCTCCGTCATGTCCAGCCAATCCAGAGAAAGACAACATCCAGAGCCCGTTCTTGAAAAACGCAAATACTGTAAATATTTGATGATCGATATATATAATTCAAATCCCTGTGTGATGAATTATGCATTGTCTGGTGGGATTTGATGAATATTTGTCTTTGTTACTGATAGCTCTCTCTCCCATCTCCAGCCACTGAGCGACGCCCTGTATGTGTGTACGTGGAGGGGAATGTTAAAAAAACATCAGATACATACAGAATATGTGAGTTTAAGATCTCAGTCCTCATTTCAAAAGTAATAGGGTTACTTACAACTCCCTGGAGCAGCGATGTGTACACTACATACACACTTATTAAATATAAATAATAAGTAGATACACTTCTAATTAATACATTTCTGTTTTATTTTCCAAACCAGCTATTTTATTTTATCTTCTAAATCAGTTTTCTCTCTAGAGACAGATCAGGAAACAAATTGAAGTCTAATGTTGTTGTCCTGTTACTACAGAAGATGATAGAACTAAGAACAAAAAAAAGAATAATAATGTCAACTTTTCTGCCATTTCTCAGCTGTTCTACAGGGATAACAACTTCAGTTTCAGCCTGCTATTTACTGTAGGTGACAACAAAAGTAATGGCCTCTACAGCTTTTATGTTTCTTGATGCTTTGTGCTTTTCTCACAGAAGAAGCGGCATTCAATGGGACTGGTTAAATAACAGTTTAATAAAATTCAATGGCAGCAAGTGACAAAAAACCCTGTAGAGATCTGAAGTGATGGAGGCTCAGATAGAGCTGTGAAAACACTGTTGAAAAGTCAGCTCAGTCAAGCAGCTGAACGCTGGGGAGGATTGAATGAGCTGAACAGCTGAGGATACGAATGTGTGTGCACTTACTCACTCACACACACGCACGCACAGTCTGCTAATGGTTAGGGGTTATTACCAGGTCAAGATGAGTCAGGAGAAGGTCAGGAGGAAACTACATTTTTGTTGGCAGTGTTTGGGTGTGCTTGAATGACTTGCATGTGTGTCTTCCTGCCTGTGTCAGTTGGTATACATTACTGTATCTCTGTGATTATTGCCTATGTTATTCCTGTGTGTGTGTGTGTGTGTGTGTGTGTGTGTGTGTGTTTGCGTGTGTGTGTGTGCTCACAGCAGACTAGTGGTTCACCCACCTAATGTGCCACCTGATCCAGCCCACCTCTTGGCCCCTAAAGTCATTACACGCTGCTACCCAATCCCTCCACGTCTCTGGGGTCTCAGACACATGTGAGACACCTAGCGTGCACACACACATACGCATGCGCGCGCACACACACACACACACACACACACACACACGCACATACATGCACACACAAATCAGGTGTTTCTTTGGAGAGCCTCAATTATCTGAAGTACGAGTGGTCTATTATTATAAGAATATTAGTAATGGTGTAGTGGTGGTAGGTTTTTATATATCCAAAGATTAAATTATTCATTATTTCTGTAAATATTTGTGGTTGATCTATGTTCCATAGTTGCAAACCTGGGCACACACATCATTGCACTTAAGGCAGGACCCTGCTTGACCTCATGTTTGTAATGAAACTGTTTTCGGTTGCTGTAACTTGAAAAGTTGCTGTTTAACTGAACTTCTTTAACATAACCTTATCCAAGGTGATCTTAACTACTGTAGCTCTGTTTGGCCCAGCGGCAGCGGTGACACACTGAAAGCGGAGCGTCTCAAAGCAAAGTTCGGCCCTATTCTCAGAACTGTCACCTTTTTCATCCCACTGGAGTTTGCAGGCCTGATGCTCAAATCAGAATGTGTTTTAGTGCAGATTCCATCAGCCTAATGCAGAAGACTGTGCATAGATTACACACAAGTAATCTACTAAATGCGGGGGGCAATCTTTATGATTTTTAGGGCTTTTTTTCTAGGTAGTATATAGGATGATTTGGGCACAACACCAATCAGACCATCAATGTGGACCAAGTGCGTTCCAGTCTGGCTGGTGCTTACACTCAGCCGGATATAAAACCTATAAAACAGTATCTGCCCAACGTTCTCATAAAGATGTTTGATTTTTACTACTGGCATAGGACCGTCAACATCTCAAAATTATAAAAAAAAAACAGAAATAGCTGATGCGTGATTACGGCAGGATCCAAGACGCGAACACACAGGCAGGGGACAAATGTTTATTCGAAGAAGAGGGAAATGGGGGGAAGGAGGGAAGGTGGGCAGTGGAGGCGAGCTGGGAGAGCAGGAGGGCGGCGAGGGAGCTGGAGATCCGGGAGGGAAGGTGACGAGCTGGACAGGTAGCGAGTGTGGACCTGGGAGACAAAAGAGGTACAAGTTAACAGGATCAAAAGACAGACTAGATTACTCTTTCAGCTAAATGCTGTGGCCATGGTGCTTTCTACCGAGGTGAGAGAAGCAATGATCTGGCGACGAGTGGGAGAAGGGCCAGGGCTGAAGTACTGCAGGCAGATGAGTTGATTGATTCCAGGTGAGGTGGCTGGAGCACACGGCCAGGTGAAGGTGAGTGGAGACACGCCCTCGCACAAACACAAACAGGACAAGACACACAGACAAACAGGGAGAGGAGAGAAACAGATGAAGAGGAAAAAACAGGGCGTCAGGAACCGGAGGGAGCTGGGGCACGGGGAGCCATGACAATAGCAAGCAACTGGTAAAACAGTGCAGTGTGCAGTGACCAAAAATGATTCTATAACCCAGTTTATCGGGTTTCAGAGCCAAGCCGCAGCTCACCTGAAGTCTGATCTGAGTTTCAAAGAGAAAAAAGGATCAAGTCAAGACGCCGTTCCTTTCTTGAGCATTATTAGCTGCTTGTCATTTCATATTTAGTTTCTGAAACAAAAAACAAACATTAGCCTTAGATGTCTAAGTGACTAATTAGATTTGATTTGGAGGGAACTGTGTGAGAAGGCTCATTAAAACATTCAGCTTTTTTTCACTACTGTACTATTGGTGTAAGCCATTGTTCATAGCTGCACGCATGCTCCTGAAATTTGTTTAAATGTGTTTCACTCCCAACTTCTGCATAGGAAGTGTTGTATCCATCTATCAAACCCCCTTTTTTTTGTGCATACGCAGTGTGTATAAATGAGCTCCCAGATGTATAATGAGGCAATTCTCATTGTTTTGTGTCTACATATAGGCTCATTACTCAGTGCTGTTGCACTGCATTTCCTGGATATCGCTTGGCAATCAAATTTCATGTTGGCATTCTTACTATTTCTTCCCCCAAGGACACATATTCTGTAGATAAACCACCATGTTTTCCCAACTGCTACATCCATCCTTCCTCCCTTCTTTTACTATTCACTGTCATCTCCTGTAGAGCTCTGCCTTCATCCGGCTGCCAACAGAACTCGCCAACACATACACACATATACACACCCACACACAGCCCTGAATAGACTTGAAACCAAAAGTATAAATGTTAATATAAACCCAAGTCATCCTTTACACAGTGAGGAAAGAATAGAGGTCACAGTGAGAGAAGAGATCTGTAAAAATAGAGATTCAAAACCATCAGACCATCCACTTTAGGACAAACCTGGAGATTGACCGGGCCGTACAAGTCAAACTACCTGAAGCTACATTCTGAGGGACATATTTCCTGCTGTTATTTCACTGTCCTTTCCTTCCTGTCACATCAAGAATGAGCTCTATGCAGTTATAATGCTTATTACCACTTTATATTGCAGGCCCTAACAACTGCTCCCCCATCACTGGCCCTCGCTTTTCAAAGGTCAGTCTATGGCCCTTGTTAAATGTGAATGCACCAATCAGAGCAGTTTGTGCCGCATGATTAATGAGCCCTACATAGGTCATGACCTTTTCCTAAGTAACTGCAGAGATAAAAACGGTGTGTGTGTGTGTGTGTGTGTGTGTGTGTGTGTGCGTGTGTGTGTTTGAGATGTATAGGTGTAATAGCCAGGGAGGCGACAGAGCCCATGACTTGATATATGAGGAGTAATGGCTAGTAGAGCACTCACCTTCCTAGTACATCAAGATAGATACGGAGCATTGCATGACTGTGTGTGTGTGTGTGTGTGTGTGTGTGTGTGTGTGTGTGTGTGTGTNATAGGTCATGACCTTTTCCTAAGTAACTGCAGAGATAAAAACGGTGTGTGTGTGTGTGTGTGTGTGTGTGTGAGAGAGAGAGAGAGAGAGAGAGAGAGAGAGGGTGTTTCTCAGAGATTTGTGATTCTGTGTGTGTGCATGTGACAAATGAGAGCAAATGGGACAAATGAGAGCTGAAGATGTCATTCAGTCAACAGTAAGGCTATACAAACCAGTCACACTCTACCACACATGCTCTCTCTCTCTGGCACACATACACACCCAGCACGAACCACAGCCATCATTAGCATTTCAAAGTAACAAGGTGCAAGGGGGCACAAAATTATGCATTTTGTGCACTTTGAAATGGAGATTTGCTTAAAGACTGGAAAATACTGTTTACTTTTCCACAAGAGAGAGGATTTGAAATGGTCCCGATCATTTCCACTGTATCATCAGTGCCGACACGCACACACTTGCTCACTCACTCACTGGCAACTTCACAGGAATAGATCAGATTTCTCATATTTATGTTGTTCGGTGTTAAGTTCATATGGTTTGCTCATATACAATAGTCTTACACGTGGTTTTACATTCACAGATACTAGCTGCTTTTTACCTCTGCAGCATAACTGGAAAGAGGCTGTTCCATCTGCCCCAGCTCAATTCTTGTCTGGGATTTTTATCATACATCTTCTCGTCTATTAAGTCAAAAGTTCTAGAGAAGAAAAATATCCACTGGAAAAAAAGGAACTAAACAAATCTGGCTGTAATATGAGGACAGATTCAGTGTTGGTGGTGATCCAAGTTTGCTGTTTGATCATTTTTATTTTTAGCCATAACTCATGATGCATTCATTGCCGTTGGAAGGGCCTAACACCCAGGACTTACAAGTCAGCTGCAAAACAGTGTCACCCTCACATGTTACTTTGACAGAAATCAAGCCAGGAAAACAAACAATAAACAAACAGAAATCATTGCTGAGGCTGCAGCAGTGCAGCTGTAATTTGGATTTGAATTGCTCCGAGTTGGTAGAACACACACACACACACACACACACACACACACACACACACACACACACACACACACCACCCCACACACACACACACACACACACACCCCCAACAAGTCCACTCTATGTTATATTCATAGTGAAAGTTAATATTAATGGATTTTGTCACACCCAATATTATTCTTTGTCTTACTTTGATTTAGGGGATAATCATGCTCTAAGTTTTGGAACTACAATTCCCATAGTGCTTTGTGGGATGTCAACCGGAAGTATGATGTTGCCATGGAGTGAGTTAGTTGTGGGCTACAACTAGAGCCCTGTTTTTTCTTAGCCTATATTTCTGGCAAATTGGCAGCATTAAAAGTATGTCGAATTAGCTATTAGCAGTTCCTGTTTGCACTATACCCATGGATGTACAGACATCCAGACTGTCACTGCATTACTTTGACACTGAAGAAGCATTAAAGATGTGATGATTCTCAGGCAAGTTCTGGAGTTTGCAGGAGCATTTTTATCTATGATTTAAAAGCAGGTTTATGGATATTTAATGTATTATTTGCAGTGTATTTTGACCTCCCACCCCTTCAACTCTCTGGTGAGGCAGTCCTCACAATTTTAACACCTCTGAGCTACAGTATTCTACAGTATTTCATCTTCCTACTATTCTATACAATAATGTGCAACGTAATGCAACTAAGCATAGTGCAAACAGTTCTATTTTTCAGTTGCTAGGTAAGAAAGCATCCCCTGGCATAATCGTACCTATTGAAGAGTAAGAGAAGAAGATGTACAGGCTAAGGCAATCTTTCAGAGGATGGACTTCATTAAAATCAACAGTATGTTCACATTACAAAAGAGATTAGGTATAATGACAGCAAATCAGTAGACCATTGAATATGAGTGACACTGGTGTGCCTAAGTACCTCAGCCAGCAGTGGTGTCTTTCTGCTCCTTAAATGTTTTTGCCATAGAGAAATATCACAGTATCTCCACATATGAAGCAGTGCTTTGTAAAATACTTGAGACCTCTGTCTCCATACAATAAACTCCTCCAGATAAAGCGTTCCCATTGGCTGCATTAATTACCAGATCCTCTCAGCTGAGAGTTGTTTCCCTGTAGTTCTAATGAGCTGTAATGAAGTGTTAAATTAACGACTGCAGGCAACCTATACAGTACATGCCATCAATTAATCACACATACAGTACATGGGAGGTGTGTCTTCATGTGAGATGGTGAGAATTAGACCTTTCTTAGAGCAGACATTTTGACATGCAGGAACAACACAAGTGCAACAACATGAATAATGGCTCTATTCCATCTAGGTGCCCCAGGTGTCGTGCCACTGAGCCAGCATGCACAATACCACGGCCCTGCAACAGCCCTGTTTTCACAGCAGGCATTTTAACTTGTCATAGAAGGAAAAGCACACGTGTTACTAATAACATTGACAATATAATTCTTCTGTGGAAAAGGCCTACTGGCACAATCAAAGCAAATGCAGCCATGATTAGTTTTATTAGTTAAACCTATGTTTGACAAATCAAAATGCCTTCCTTAGTATGAAAGTGTATACTGTACTAGTAAATAATGAATATGAATAATTTGAATAATAATGTTTTTGGGGAACATCTGTCTGTGCAGTAAGCTGCACTTCACACAATCAGACTTGGTTCATTTACTCAGTAAAAAGCGTTAATCCTGAAAAGTTTTGTTTTTTATGTATTTGATAACTCTGTGGTGGCAACTCATCATCACATTAATTTTCAGAACATCCCAGAGTTCCATTAAACATTTAATTTCTAGTATTGACTTGGGAAGCAGCAATGTGTCTTGCAGCATTTAGTCTGCTGGAAGCCGAGACACACATCAAACAGGCTATACAATCCGGCATGGTTTACTAGTATGGAGCGCGTCTACTGCTATTTGAAACGTAGTCTCCGACGGTAGGAGGTAGAAGAAAATCAGTTGGTGGCTTGTCATTTGATGAAGCTTGAACAATTCGGGCTTCATTAGCTTGGTAACATAGCTTAGCAGCTTATAACCAAAGCTACAGCTGGCATAGTGGTAGAAGAAGAGCGGCTGATGGCATTTAGAAGTCTACTTAGCTGGATTGTCTTCAAAATAAAGCTGCCGAAGCCAGATCAATTTTCTTCTACTGTGTATTTAACACCTGATGTGCTGCCGACCATGAACTGCATCTTCACTAAACTGAGAACCTTGATGGTTGTGTATAAAAATGTAGATTTTGGCAGATCAGATATGTTGAATTTAGTGGAACAAGTGTTATTTTCAAAGGTGGTATTTTACCAATAAGCAAGGCAGAAATATAATAGATTTTTGCGGTGGACCATGGCATGTGCGAGCTTTGAATAAAGATCTACAGAAAGGAAAGACTGATGTGAATGGTTAAAACACAACATTGTTGAATTTATTCATGTGTTTACTCATTAAGGAAAATGATGTTGGGTGGTGCCAATGTGAATTTTGATGTGTTGTACAGCCTGCGCCACTGAATGGTCTGCTTATGAAAACAGAGGTTAGTTTTTGGGGTGTTGCTGACGGTTCTCTCTTATTTCTAAATTTAAGAACGAGTGATGCAGGAAGTGCGATTTTGGTTGTCAGCCTCATTTACCTGTTTTAACATTTTGTTCTCACACTACTGGATTATACAATCCTATGTTGCTCATACCTTTAGGCTGTTCATGTGCTTGTCAGTCAAGGGTGGTTTATCCGAGGCATGTGATTTGTGTGATGTGGCGTCGAGTGAGGTTGACCTGTTTCATACATTTACATAAATGAACTCTCCCTGAGTGGACTTGACTACATCAGTGTGGCTTTCCCTAACCACAATTTAACTCACACAGTCAAATAAGTAAGGTAATTATAGGTTTAAAGGTTTAAGGAGGTATGGAAAACAAATTTGAAGAAACCAAGGTGATAGTATTGTAGAGGAAGAGGAGTTGTGTGCAGTAATGATACAAGGGGAACAATGAAACAAACTTACTCAGTGTCAAGAGTATTTTCGTTATTTCTCTCTCTCTCTCTCTCTTTCTCTCCCTCTCTCTTTTTACCATGTTCCCGGTGATGTAAGACTCCCAAGTCTACAGTTAAATCTCAGTAAATGTCTACCTCTGTGCTGCTGGGGTAAATTTACTCCCCTCCCCACACGGTCTTTCAGTCCATATAATACCTAAGCAGCCTTAACACACTTCACTACAACTAATCAGGCAGGTTAGGGAGATTGGGGAAAAAAACAAACAAACTTTAGTTTAGCTTCAGTTTCAGTAATTGATCATTTATTTTAGTGCAACTGTTTTGGTAGTTTTGGTATCTAATCTGTCAGTAAGAGAAAGCAGACAGGTCTATTGAACACTGGCATTGAAAACCCGGATAAAGGCAAAACATTCTATGTAGCTGTTTTGATCAAAAAGTGCAGCCTGAGGGCTTTTCCATGACCAGCCAGTGTAGCAGCGATTCGTTCTAGAGTAACATAAAATGCATCACATCCATCACATTAGAGGTGAGAAACACTAACATGACCAGATGTAAATTTGAATCAGTCATTATTATTTGACCGGACATTACAGCGTCATAGTTGTTGATTCTGGTTGTACTTGCTTTCTTATCTTAAATAGCTTTGATTTGTCAGTAAAGCAGCTTACGTGAAATTAAACTGAAAATTGAGAAACAGACAAGAGACAAATCAGGGAAAAACACAACACCCCACAGCAACAGGATGAGACAGAGCAGGAAGGAAGGAAGAGGGAGAGATGTGACATGTGATAGAGAGGGAAACATGCCAGGTGGAGTTGGAGGAGGTGGTGGATGTAAAGATAGAGACACTGCTGTCATCACATGTTACTGTAAGCCCATTGGTCATTGCTGACAGCTCCCCCTCCAATCATCTTTGTTGTCAATACAATTGTGTGTGTGTGTGTGTGTACCACTGGGTGTACTGTGTGAAGGGCTGACATCATGATGGAGGAATCTCCTTTTCAACAAGTACTCAGTGGAGAGCCTCTGGGAAAAACCTCAGTTTGTGTTCCCTTTGACGTCAGTGCTCATGCATGTGTGCACATGCTTTTCAGTGGTCTGTGTGTGTGTGTGTGTGTGTGTGTGTGTGTGTGTGTGTGTGTGTGTGTGTGTGTGCGTGTGTGCACAAGGAGGAGATGAGGCTCAGAGATGTACAGTAATGTATTCTCTCCCTCTATTGACACTGCAGTGTGAGACTCTTGGTTAACATCTTTCCCCCTACAGTGCTGTGCTGATCAGTGTGGTGTAGCTCTTTACATTAGGATGTAGCACTGTAGATTAGACTTTTCCATTAGACTGTAGAGTTCAGTGCTTCTCTGTTATGTCTATCTGCGTACATTCATTTTAAACCATCTCTGTCAGATGTCCAGACGGTTCAAGTTCAGTCCATTTTAACCTCATCTGAATAGTTGGACATGTCACTATCACTTATGTCTGACTAGCTCTCTGGCCTTAGCTACGTATTCTTGGGAAAAATAACAGTGGAATTCAGTTCACTGATTCAAACTTCAGCTTGATTATTTTATACCCACACATATATGAAAGCAGTTGGATAAAGCAGAAGGAGCTGCGCGAAATCTGATAAATTTCCTCAAGCGATGTCACTTGAGTCAACGTCATTGCTGAACACTACAAGTTTGAAAGTGTACCTACTGTACCTGTATGTACCTGTAATGAATGAATCTTAATTTAAATTGGACTGTTAGTAAATGTGCTTACGTTCACCTTAGTTTCTAAATACACAGTTGAAAGCTTCTTTTAAAAGAGAAAGAGCAGCCAAATATAGAAAAGGTTTCAAAGCCAATGACATTCTGTATTTATTTAAAAATACTGAAAATTAAGAGCCACCCAGCACTCACATGTTTTTGCTTAATAATGGAGGGTTTGACAGGAAGAGTTAAATTAAAGTGTAATTAGTGCTCAGTTGCTAAATTATTCATTTTTCATGCATATCCAGACATCCACCCATTTAGTCAACTACTTACATTATCCAGGGTGCTGGAGCTATCCTAGCATGCATTGGGTGAGAAAGGTCACAAATGAAACAAGTTATTTTATCTAACTCTTCAAAGTGACATAAATACCTTCTAATGAATCCCTTTCGCAGAACATGTGAAGTCTTACATATTTTAGTTACTCAAAACCTTGAGACCATATCAAATGTATTTGGGTCCATATTCTACACTTGAACTCGCTGTGGTTTCTGTTTCTGTTGGCCAAGCGTATATCCTGTAAGCTCTTTATATCTGTGACTGTGATTGACACATTTAGTACTCTTAACAACCGCCGACACGCCTCAGCAACCATCTGTCACTCAAGGCCCCCTGTCACCACAGTAACAGGGGTTTAGAGAAGGGAGGGGACCAATAGAAAGGGCACATCCATGACAACCTGTCACCCGTAGCAACCTCACCTGCCCCCTGCATCTCTTTCTCTCCTCATAGCAAATTTTCCACGATCACTTTTTCACATGGGCTGAATATAGGCTGAATTTTCTGCAAACCTTACGCCCTGCAATAGTGGCCTTCAAAAACTCACACATGCATAAAACTCTCTGGCTGTGAATAATTGAGTCAGTTCTCAAGCACTGCCAGTATGAGGCCAGTTACTGGAATCACAGCGAGAGGTTTCAGAAAAGAGCAGCTTCATTATGAAAGCGCAGTGGGAGCCCAGGGTGCTAATGACAGAGGAGACTGACAAGGTTTGTTAGCCACCTCTTCCTGCCACACCTCTGACCGACCCCGAGGACTGAACTCTGTTGTGTTGAAAGGTCAAATGTCAGAAAGAGTTTGCTAGCAACGCAGATGACAAGGTGACATGTCAGGGACAAGAGGCGGTTGGAGACTGAAAAGTGAATTAAATTAAATGAGATGGACACGTCGGCCTTTTTTAATATTTACTTTAATCTCTTTTTTTCCGCTTCACTTTCTCTTACATGAAGAATATTCTGAGCATGGCTTGTCACAAGAGGACCATATTACTATAAACTGTACTGTAAATAAAGAGTGTCTTCTCGCATTAGAACATATATCACATATCAGCACAGAGATCCCCATGAAAAGAACATTTCTGAGTACTTCAGAGCAAAGCCTCATAAAATAACATGTTTAAAATGACAAATCTATTAAGCTTCCGAAGTCCTGAAAGCAGGGATGTAACCGAATGTGAATACATTATTCAGATATAATCAGGTAACGCATTCTGCAACTTATATGAACAGAATCAGAATTTTTTATTATTTTTTTTTTGGCTTGGTTTATCCTCATTAACTTCTCAAAGGTAGGGGTTCATATACATGTCGAACATTATTATTTATTTAATTAATGTACATGGTTAAAATATTGGGTTATAAATATTATTTTGTATATTTTGTAGGCAGCTAAACGTTTATATGTACATGTACGGCGTAGAAATGGCAATAGAAAACAAGTGAACCCAAATAAATGAAGAAGTCTAGATGATTTCTGACAACTTCCAGTATAAGCAGATACTGATTGGTGCTTAGCGTCATCCTATCAAGACTATTAATGTCATTAAATAATTGTTGATTGACAATGATATTGATATCTCACACATGTGCTGGACATAGAGACCAACAGCCAGACAATACAGTTTATTGCAAACATGAATATTATACATTTTGTTTCTGTTGGTGCTGTTAGGGAAATATGACTAATGGAAGAAATATTAATAAAATGTATTTCCATCATACTATGATTCTCTTTTTGCTGTACACAATTTAGATAAATCGCCTTGCTTGGTACAAATTTGGTATTCATGTTTGCAGCAACATTTTGTGACGCTTCCTTCAGTATGTTGGCTCACAATGATGCCGTATGAAATGTGTTATCCTAAGCCCTTCATTATTTCATCTATGTCATCATTATGTCATCTTCCCCAGTCATTTTGTTGAATCAGGCAGATTCTGTCTCACAGAGAGAAAACAAAAACATAAAAACGTTCATCAAAATGACAAATTCTGAATTTCAAACAGCTGCCTGTTTTATATAAAAGGCCTCAACTATTGAATTAATTCATATGTAGCAAGAACATTATGTTTAACTGCATGTATTGTAGCAACTCAATAATGCATGTTGCTGATATGTAGAACGACGTAAGCCCCATGATAACCATCAGGTGGCATGTCATGTTTTATGTTAGTTATTGCATCATTTAATCAGCAGCAGGATTTGTTTAATGATGTAATAGCTTCAGAATAGTTATATGTATGTAATAAGATATTGGAGATATGTCTGTGTAATTGCCTGTAAGAGTTCTCCAAGTGTGGAACTTTACATTTGCATTATAGGCAGTTATCACATCACGCAATTTCCACAAACTTCAGTTATTATAATGTATGCAGTTTAGTCATTGCAATGTGTGTAGTTATGTAGTTGTAAGGATCAGTTCACTTGTTACAGTTAATACATTATAAGTTCAATTTTAGCACTTATTAAGGATTCGTTTTGTCAGTAGATACTGATACTAATTCTCTCCTCCTCTTCTGTTCTCCCTCTCTGCCTTCCCTGTTATCTCCTGCTTCGACACTTTGGATACTCCATCAGGTAAGACATCCATCCTTTCCACAACTCCGCTGGCACTGAACAGCTTGCATATTTAACAAGCTCTGCTGTATGTGTACGTGTTTTTGTTTTTATTTATTTTTTATTTTTTACATAGCCATGCTTTCTTTCACAGCTCAGATGGAAATGAGTCTTATGAATATGCATGCGATCCCCGAGCTTTCTGTACTAACGCTTGCTGTCGCTACTCCTTCCCATCTTGTGCTCTGTTTCTCTTTTTCTGTCATTGCCTCTTTCTCACTCGTTCACTCAGTCAAATAGTCTCAATGCAGGGAGCCTGACAGTAAGTCAGAAAGTACACCATGGATGCTATTCACAAAGAATATTCAATGTGAAGATGAAAGTTGATATGACATTGTACAGAAGTCTGAGGACAGATCAAAGATAACTGTGTGTTTGTGTGTGTGCATGTGCATGAACAATTATAATTCAGTTTGACAGGTTGTCTCAGCTCCAGGAGGGTGTAGCAGTTAATGTTACTTCATGGTTCTTTCAAGGATCATACATGCGTTTCATAATTTAAAAACATACCCCATTATGCAACGTGTATATGTGTCAATCTGTAATACTTATATACTTTATGTGTGTATATGTGGAAAGGGTTTTTGCGAAGTATAGAATCAGATGCACACTAAAACTGTCAGTATGCTTATATACAGTATGGGAATGCAGATTACATCAATTCCTATTATAGTGATGGTGTCAAAGTACAGGCATTTAGGAACAAAATAGCTCAATAATATAATTAGTAATAATCGCAAAAGGGATCACACTCAAAAGTTTGGTGGCAAGAAACAATCATTTATGCTCTAGTCGACGCCCTTTGGTCAGGCAGTTCAAAGATTTGGCATTATTACTTATTCTGTAGAGAAGGCTATTTGCATAAGATTTAGCAAGTTAGGGCATGAGCACTGAGCATACATTCTTACATTACTGTAATATCCAGATTCTCATTTTATGTAGAAAGTTGTGAATCATACAATGATTAAGCTGAAACTTAATTCTATAATGCTGCAAAGCATATAAGAGACATGTGATCACATTCATGTGTTACAGAAAGCAGTGACTTTAGATAGAAGCTAATGAAAAAGTATGTGTTTCAGTATATAAGTCTCTATGTTTCTATGAACAAATTCGCTCAAATGCAAAACTGGTGTTGCGAGTGCAGATCTGACTTTGTGCATGTATGCATGACTTTATGGATCTTTATTTGAATAAGTAAAGAAGAGCAAGAAGACTGACTTTCAGTACTCAACAGGCTTAAATACTCAGTGCTCTTGTCTGGACACAATCTGGTCTGTAATCAGAGAGTACTGAGGGGTTGATACCCAGCGCGATTTATTAGTGAGGTATCAAATATATTGCCATGTTATCCATTTATCCCACCCCTCAAACAGTATATAACGTGTGTGAAAAAACACAACATCAAGCTGACCTTCACTAAAACTGTCCAAGTGGGAACAAGTCAGCAAAAGCAACAACACACACATGATTTACACTGATTGCTGAGTTCAGTGTTCACGCTGCTTCACTGACCCAGTCATTTCAATGAAGCAAACACACTCTGTGAAGTGGCTTTTTCCGTACGGTACTTCACGGTTTCACTTTGCTTCATCAAGAGAAATTAACAATAATATCCATTAGGGCTGGGCAATAAAACGATAATGATAATTATCGCGATAGAATTTTCCTCTATAAATATAACAAATGTTCGATAAATGTTAGATATAGTTAAACCACTCATACACCAGGAACGGGGGTGCTAATGCACCTTAAACACTAGTTGCCACCTGCCATTAAACAGAAGAAGAAGACAGCCAAACACAGCGGCTACAGGCTTGTAGATGGAGCGGAATCAAAATAATAATAATTTGCAGTCCGACAAAAAACAGCCAGCTAAGACGTGAAAACACCACAAACCTGTTTGATCATTTTAAACAACATCACCCGTTAGAACACGGCAAAAGTAAGAAATTATAGTCTCAAACGAGTGTTGTTGGTGGACACTCGACAAGCACCGGGCCAGTAAGTGCAACTACGCCGCAGCAAACTATCGTATCAGCATTTTCCAGCACAAAAACAAAACACACAAACATTTACAAAATGTTTTAAACCGTCTGTACAAATGGTTCTGACAATACAAAATAGTTTAAAACCACAAGTAACCATATGGTTTCTTCAACTCACTCAGGAGCAAAAATCAGCCTTTAAACTTGAAAGAAATAATGATTTGACATTTATCGTGATAATTATCGATATCGACTGATATTTTTGATATTTGATATTTTTTTCATGATAACATTTTTGGCCATATTGCCCAGACCTAATATCCATAACTAGGAGTGTGTCTATGTATTATTTCGTCTTACTTTACACAGTATATTGGCCAGTTGTTTTTTAATTGTCTGACTTTCCTTCTGTCTCTTTCCTTCTGTGATTTATTTGGCCGGCTAGTGGCAGAGCTGTCAGTCTGTTTGCACCAGATGTATCTTAAAAACTACTGAACAAATGGCTAAAAAATTGGTATAATCCCCAGAGGATGAGCCCTTTTTATTTCTTTAAATATCAACATCTAACAGGAAGATTTCCATGATATTTTACTAGCGTGCCCCCCGAGACAATGAACCTGTTTTTTATTTTGAACACTCCATGAGCTTTCCTTAAGATTAAGAAACGGAAGAGAGGAAAAAATAGGAGGATGGGTGAGAGGAGAGTAGGGGAGTGTGGCACCATAGCTAAGTTGGAGTGATGAGCTGAGAGAGTGAAGAAAGAGAGGAGACATGGAGGAGAAGAAACGAGGGAGTGATGGAGAGGTGAAGACAAGGTTGAGATGAATGAACTCATGGTAGCTGCCGGCTAGACTTGCGTGTGTGTGTGTGTGTGTCAGTGTGTCTAAGTTTATACACAGTGAGTGGTGTTGTGTTTCTCGTCTTCCTACTTCTCAGAAACTGCCAGTCTGTGTGTGTGCGTGCGTGTGTGTGTGTGTGTGTGTGTGTCTATGTATCTGCACTTCACCTGAGGTGTGTGTATCATGAATTATAGATGGAAAGTGAATCAATAGTGCACTGAATTACTGCCAGACAGCATGTGTGTGTGTGTGTGTGTGCTGATGTTTGCATGAGTGTGGTTGCATGTTGACATAATTTGCTGTTTTACATTTTTTAGGTTCAAATGAATACATCATATTATTATTTACTGATACAACTCTGGCAAGTGTGTGTGTGTGTGTGTGTGCTAATGGATTATGAGCTTTTTTCTTTAATTTCTACTTAAATTATTTAATAGAATCAGCAAATTCTCATTATCTTAACATACAGGTAATACCTTTCTATCTGTGCATGAATGTGTGTGTGCGTGTGTGTTTGTGTTGTACTTGAGTGTCTGCTCCAATAAAACAGCACAGCATGATAAAATGCCGCTCTCACAGCAGAGTGGAAAAAGACCTCTGCAGATTTACTATGCTATTACCACACACACAAACTCTCTCACACACACATTCTGTGAGGAAAAAAGTTGTAATGGCCCAGTGCCCCTCCAAGGACGGGAGAGCAAGAGTAGAGCGGGCAGAGTAATCACAGTTAAAGAGAGTGTGTGTGTGTGTCTGTAGGGAGGTGAATAGATAGACTACAGGGGACAGAAAATGGTTTGGTGCTGGAAAAATGGATGGGTATATGAGCGGAGTGGAACATCCTGTCCCATCTACCATTCTTCACACACACGCACACACAGACACAGACACTGGCTTAGCGTGGGAATGTTAGTGTTGCCGAGGAATAGAGTCGACAGATGAGTGAATCCAGGATACAGAATGTGTTCCAGTACTCCAAACAAGAGCATTTAGTCCCTTTAATTCCTTATTTCCTTCAAAGCTCACTTAACCTGAAGCTCCTCCACATCCTCTACACAGTATGCAAATGTTGCCTTTGAAGTGAAACCTCAAAAATTGAGTCTCAGCTCTCAACAGACGCTACACACATTACTGTAATACCCGTGCAGTGTATTGAAATTAAAGTGAATATTTCTATGCTGTTTTATTGTGTATTCAAATATTCTTTGATTATTTATTTAATTCTGTTTTTGAAAATAATAAGAAGTTGACAAAGATACTCCTCTGCACCACTATACAGTTGTGTTTGGTAGTACTTTGTGGGTGTATTGTAGTTTAGTTGGCTTTTGTTTCCATTTGCCTACATATTGAAAAAATATCTACATCTACATATTAATGAATTTAAGGGAGCCTCAGCAGGGATATGTATGCAAATCTTGTAACAGTTAAAATATTGGGCTCTATTTTTTGCAATGTGAAGCTTGCAGGGTGGCGTTTTCCTGAGGATCACTGAGGTTCTTTCTTCACCTGCTAGTTTGGTATTTGGGTGATTTGCTTTGTGTTTAGTCCTGAAACATGAATTCAACTTTAATAGAGACAAGATTTTTCCGTGGCAGCATATCGGGGTGCTATATGTTCATACTTCACATCCCAGACCAGAATATTAGTTTTCTTATAGGAAAACTCTCCGTTGGCATCCAAAAGCAAGCACTGCTTTTAAAGGGGATGAAAGTAGTGGATGTGATTGACCATGATTTGTGCTAACACACCCACCTAGTATATATGATAATTTATTCCTTCTAATCCCAGAGCATATGCAAGAGTGCCAAAGGTGCACCAGCACGCCATCAGTATACTGGACAAAGGCACAGTTGTCTGTGCTTTGCGCCCATGCCTTGATTCACAAAAATAGAGCCTGTAACTGTAATTTAACTAATATCAAAAACTTGACATGCCTTTGAACCAAGCATGTGAAGATTTTGGAGACGGTGGGAACTCACTAGCCTTGCAAAGCCATTCCAGGTTTTGTGAACTCTTTTCAGTACGAGATTTGAGTCTCAAAAGCATCCACTGGGAATGGGTTGAGCCCAGCAGCTGTAAGAGCTAATCAGCCTTAGACGATGACAACAAAGAGCAATAATGTATTTTGACTTAGGTGCTTCTCTCATCTCATAAACTGCATGAACATCTGCTTAACTAGAAGCAGACCTTAAGGACAGGCCAGTGAGTGGTACATTTGTCCAGGCAGTTGGTCAAAGGATGATCAAATCTGCAGAAAAGTAACTTTGGTCTTCGCCCACTGACGATGCCCCTATAGCCTAGGAAACCTTTTGAGACTGAAGCTCTTTCTGCAGGTTCAGTCCTCCATCAGTATCTAGAAAGGATGCATTAAGCCACAGTACTGCTGTTTGGTCACCTGCATTTTGGCAGCACTATTATATACTACTAGGTTTACTTTTCATATATGACAAATCACCATCCACTAGAGCAGCTGCTATAAGAAATTGAAATTTGCTTATGGGAAATGGTGTTCATAAAGGCAGCTAAAAAACATAAATATTGATTGAATGAATATTAGGTTGTTCCTCAAAAAACTACCATCCTTATCTAAACATATGAAGTGAGCCACATGACATACTGTTGAGAAAGACTCTGTTCCGAGGCTGTATTTTTAGTTATCAGCGTAGTTATACATGTCAGTGGGATTTTGAATGAGGTTTTCATACTCCTGGAACAGGACCCGAAAGTTCTCTATTGACTTGAAGCCTAAAATGATGCTCTGGGTCACAGTTATGCTTGTAAGGCGCAAGCGAAACAAAAGCCGTTATGTGGTCTGTGTAGGCAGAATATAATGATTAACATAGAAACGTTTCTGTTGGCAAAGTAGTGAAATAAAACCTAATGTTCTAATATAGTTAATTTTTCTCTATATCAAGTTGTCTTCTTGGGATGATATGTCTTGTCAAAATGAACATTCAGGCCTAAACATTGTTTGTCTCAGATGCCATATAGGAAATAACCTATTGTGTGTAATATGGCGCAGGCTTCACACTCGAGGAACAGCCAGATTATCTGGTTCACTGCAGCAGCTTCATCCACCATCAGATCTGTCTCTCCTTCCCCCTGAGGAGCAACACCAACGATGAGGCAGTTTCCAGTTATAGAAGTCAGACGCTTTTTTTTTTTTTTTTTATTAGGAAAACAGCTGTACATTAAATAATGACTTGACACAGATAACAGAGTCATGCCAATTTTATTTATACAGCCCAATCTCACAAATCACAAATTAGCCTCAAGGGGCTTCACAAATCTGTACAGCATATGACACCTTCTATCCTTAGATGATAAATACAGGTATAATACAAAGAAATAGACAAAGGACAAAAGGGGTTTCCAGTAAAATATAACAATGTGTACATTCAAACTAAATAAACACAAGAAAAAAGGAAGGGTTAGATCTCTGAGTCAGGAGCATTTACTGTGGCTGTGATGTGCAGCCACTCAACAAATTTCCTCTTATTGGTCACACCAGTGCTCTGACCACCAAACAATAAAGGCTCAATCTCCTTCAATATAGCCTCAACCTCAACAACACCACCTCCATTTCACACTCCATGAAGTCTCTCCGTTTGATTCACAGTGTTCTCCATTCTCCCTTAAAAATAAATAAATAGATTTACACATATAAATAGATTTCTATGCATATCTGTGTTCATTTTATTAACGATGTATTGTTGTAGTAGGTTAGTGTGCAGATGGTTTATGAAGCAGTTTGTGCATAAGCAGATTTCCCTTTTTAAAGCTGCCTGTGGAATCTGTGCACACTTTTCTAAATGTAACCTCTGGTTCAGACTTGCTCTTGTGACCTTTTGGAGCAGGTAGAGTGACACCGCCTGAAGGCAACGTGGTGTTTAGTGTCTTAGTGGAGGTCAAGGAGAAGGCACATAGGAGAACTTAGTAGTCATCGTCACATTTCTGCTGGTTCTACATTTGATGGACCAGCTCTCCTAAATGTGTCACTGCTGCCAGATCAGAAGTTGCCATGTTTTTAGCTAAGAGCCTCAGTCTCTAAATGACAATAAGCAGATCATGGAATTGATATCGGAAACAACAATCTGAACGGGTTTGCTTGAGATCACCGAAGACAGCATGATTCATCCTCTGGACACCATGGATATCGGTATAAAATGTCACGGCAATCCATCCAATAGTTGTTGAGATATTTCAGTCTGGACCAAAGTATATCTGCCTTATAACACTCTTAAAATAAGTGAATGGACGCATTTTTCAAGCATCTATATGTTTTTAACTTGGTTGTGATATACTGTAATTAGTCCTTCCGTTAGTCGAGTCATGTTAACATTTGTGAAGTATGGCTTTGAATTAATGTCTCCAAGTAATGGAAGGAAAATAAAATCTGTGCATCAGAGCTATTGTCTTTATGATGGGGGCCACAGGGGACATGCAGTAGCTGCATAAAGACTGTGGCTCTCATGGGTGACAGTATGAACTTTTCCCAAAGTTCAGTACAACACCAGTCCAAGCTAAGGAGGGTGTTACCAAGTTCAGTTTATGTCCCTATTAGACCCAATGCTGTATTATTAAATATAATGATTTAGTTACGAGTATTCAGGTTAATTTATTCAGACTGAGACATAATAACCCACAGGGGTGACATTTAACCAGACGACTTGCAAGAAAAATATTTAAAAAATAAAATTACTCAAAAGAGAGTAAGCCATTGTATGCTGTAAAGGCTGTTTAAAAGAGTATTTATGTGTGGATATATAGCTGTTTTGCTTTCATGCAGACAGGAGAAAACAAAGTAACTTCATATTTTTTCTCCTCTCTTAGTTGAGATAAGTCATTGTGACGCTACTGTCTTTAATGCTTTTGCCCAAGCGTCAGAAAAAACACCTGTGCTATATGCTTCAGCCTAAAGTGACAAAGAGCTCACTGTCTCTTTTAATACACACAGACACACACACAAACAAAGTATAGTGAGAAAACCATTTAAAAGCGTTGGTGTTCGAGGTGTTCTGGAAGAACAACGTGACAATACAGATGACACAGTATTAATTACAGCTCAAGATATGATGAAGGGTGAGGACATACTGTTAATACTTTAGGTTTGTGTAATTATAGACAGAGTTCCTTGATAATTGATGGCTGAGTCATGACCGTGTGCAAGCTTATATACAGTATATACTGTATATTAACAATGATTGAATCTAGTTTCAGGAGGGTAGTGACAGACACAAACATACCAAGAAGGAAACTGAATGAAACGAACCAAATGTGTCGGTAGCGTATTAAAAACTCTCAAGTACTGAAGGATGGCATCGAAAGCTTAGAGAGCCCCTGATTTAAATCATAATTTTGCTCATTTAAGACTGCATTTTATTTAGTCAAAGTTCTTGTGTGGTTTCTTGTTTTTAAGATTTAACTTTTTTTTTTAAATGGCCTCCTTTGTTGAATTAAGAAAAAACATTTTGTAAAGAAACATTGTTATATTCCTCAAGTTATCAAAAAAAGTAAATGTTTTGGTATCAGCACTGAAACTCAGGTTATGCTTGCTGGTATCGAAAAATTCCAAATACCCAGTCGTTCTACAGGATCCACAGCGACCAACTCATCAACCACACATGGTCAGCCCGTGTGTGTGTGTGTGTGTGTGTGTGTGTGTGTGTGTGTGTGTGTGTGTGTGTGTGTGTGTGTTTGTGTGTGTGTTTGTGTCACAGGGGCCTTGTTGAAGGGAGCAGTAAGCCCCTTGTTGGACAAGTCACCTCCCTGTACTTTATGGCTGCAGCACGCACACACACACACACACACACACACGCGCACACACACACTGAGAGAGTTGAACAGATGGGAGTCTCAGTATTAGTTGATAGAGGGACCCGTGCGTTTGTGTGTAAGTCCCCAAGGGCAGGGGACATACACTCTTTGCCACACACCACACACACATACACACACACCTTCTGTCCATTACAGAAATCCACAAACACTAATTACTGCACCATAGGGGCGAGAGACCATTCTCAATAAAAAGAGAGTGTGTGTGTGTGGGTGTGTGGGTGTGTGGGTGTGTGTGTTGTGGCTGACAATAATATTGTGCCGCTGACAGGTACAACACTAAAAAACCCATTTTCACACATGTAGAATGCAACAGTCCTCGCTTGGTTATTGCCGTTCACACAGTTCCACTCTTTTCACACATGAAGTGACTGTTCTGGATAGATTAGTTTCTCTTCTCACTATCGTGGCTGCACAGCAGGAAAAACATTGGTGAGTTTGAAAGTAATGACACCAACAAAGAAGAGTGTTCACAGTTCTCTCACAGCCTGCTTCAGTGATGGATGTAAACCTTGCAGGCAAATGGCTGATTATTGCTTCAGCACCCCAACTATATCAAATCTCCATCCACAGAATGCAGCGATAAATTCTCTCCTCAGTTTCATTAATTTATGATAGATGTTGCCTATTTGACTCAGGAGATATCATAGATACGTTTCAGCTTTTATTTAAATCCTAATATACATGCTGTTGATTCTGTATGTAAAGCAGTTTTCTGAGATTGTCATGCTGTACGAAGTTAAATTAAAGCTGAAAACTTTGATTGTGTTGTGTATGTGGAATGCAATTTTCTAAGGCAGATTTCCAAGGGATTTTTTTTACCCTGCTCTGCAATGAAAAAAAATTATTCAAGGATAAGACAGCTTAAAATATATCTCTTCTACAAAATTGCAACTGGAATTGGTTTATCCAGAGTATTTCATTTATAGAATGGTTTATTTAATGGATTTTATTTCCCTGTGCATATAAATGATAATTAAATGTTGAATTTATTACACTGCTGTCTTAATAAGGTGGCACAAGATGCACAACTATATTTATACAGTCTATAACTTATATATAAATATATAATTGTGTATCTATATACAATGTATGTACATACATGTTGATACAGTTACACGTGTAGACCACTATGTGTGCAGTATGTGTTAATGTTGGTGCTTTATGTTCTCACTTTAGCCGTGAAGGAAGAGTTACAGAAATGTTACCAGCTCCTGGCAAATTATTAGAGTGGATTTTACAGTGACTCTGGGTCCTTTTCAAACATGATGCCAACAAGTAAACTTGCCAGAACATTTATGGAGTAAAGTGCATTTGTTAAAGGGCCTTTACAGTGCTGTGAAGACACTAAGCAAAGCACCAACGTCGCCACTGTGACTCAAGTGGCTCAGCAGGTGGAACAAAGAGGGAGAGACGAAAGGAGTGAGAGTGAAAGAAAAGCCTGACAAATTTTCCCCTGAAATGCAAGGTCTGAGAGTGTCTTATTTTATTCTATTAGAAGAGCTGACACTCTGCTAAGGTGTCAGTACGTCTGAGTAATAATTCACACTTTAACCTAGAAGAAGAGTGTTTCCATTTGCAACTTGAAGGTGGAAGGCATCTAATGATTTTCATGTTTGGTGGGGAGTGATACTGGCACATTAAGTTTTTCCAGTTGGAAAAAGAAATGAGAGTTAGAGGGGAACTTTCTTGCAGTGACATGTGTTCACATTACATTATGGTGTATGTCAGATGCTTCCAATGGCAGGTCTCTTGTGATGGATCAATTATCCACAGGAATAGCTAGAATAATACAACATCAAACAACAGAACTGGCCCATTGTTTAGATTCAGGTGGGATCTTTTCTTTTTTTAAATATAGGCCTCCTTCATGCAGCCTGACCCTCCTGCCCCAGGCCCAGTGAAAAGAGAGACAGCAGCCTGCCTCTAGGTTTAGCTGATGCCCCCTTCTCCTCCCAGCGTCAAGCAGCAAACCTAGCAGTTCCTTGATTGAGGCCCTCCAGCAGCCTTTAGGAGGTCACCCCAGGCTCGTGGCCCAGAGGAAGAGAAACAAAGAGGGAATAAAAGTGAGAGGGAAGACAGACAAGGAGAGAGGCTGGAAGAGAGAGAGAGAGAGAGACAGAGAGAGAGAGAGAGAGAGAGACAGAGAGAGGTGAAAAATAACAGGAAAGTGATAAGGCACAAGAAAAAAACAAATTAGTTCTGTAGCATAAAAACTTAATTTTCATGACACAGGGTTGCCAGGGATTGGGACGCAGGCCATACAATCACAAGTTTGCTTCTTTCCTGCCTGTCTCTCTCTCTCTTCCTCTCCTCTGCTGTATATTTTTCTTAATCTCTCCTCTTCTCTTCTCCTTCACCTCAGTTTTTTTCCTTCTCCTTTCTTCTTTGTGTTTATATTTATTTTACTGCTCTCCTCTCATCCTCTCTCACCTCTTCCCTTTCTCCATCCAGTGTTTTTTGCTATCTTTCTTTCTCATTTCTTGTCTTACAGGTTTACAATTTGTTTCATTTTTGATACCCACAAACACCACACAGGCGCACACACACACACACACACACACACACACACACACACTGCTAATCTGGGTTTTACACATTCATGACAAAATACAAGCTTAGACTGCTCTCTCCACTTCAACTAAGTGCCAGAAACCTTTAATATAGACATGTTAACATCACAGTGTTTTATACACTATATAGCCAAAAGTATCTGGTCACACCTGTTCATATATTTTTGTGTATTTTTGGTCCACGAATGTTTTTCATGGTTTGGGCTAGGCCCCTTAGTTTCAGTTAAGGGAAATGTTAATGTTAGACAGTAGTGTGCTTCCAACTTTGTGGCAACAGATTGAGGAAAGCCCTTTGTTTTCGACATTTGACTGCACAGAGCCCTGATCTCTACCCCAACACCTTTGGGATGAATTGGAACAATCACTACAGCCTTATCAGTGCCTGACCTCACTCTTGTGGATGAATGGGAGCAAATCCCTGCAGCCAGGTGTCAAAATCTTGTGGAAAGCCTGAAATCAGCAGTAGATTATTGCCCATGGTTTTGAAATGAGATGTTCAACAATGGCCCTATTTACACTTGGTCACTTCATGCGTCTCGGGCAAATCGGAGAGCAATCTGATCTCAACAAAGTGTAAGTGTAAATGCATCGAAGAAGTATTGAAATCCGATTGCTCAAACCAAGGTTTGAGACTGGCTCATTCTAAATATCGAAAAGGTGTAAATGCATCCGACACATATGTAAGCTTGACTTCTCCCAAGTGTAACTACGTCAGGAAGTAGCCTGTGGAAAGTGTGAGAGAGCATTGATCTGTATGGAAGAGGGAGCGGTGTAAGTAAGAGCCAGTGAAGGCGATAAAACGTTTGTCTTGTCAATCCATGGGCGTCCTTAATGTGTTTGTGTTAGTTTATGGCTAGTTTTTAACTTGTTAGCTTTGATTGCTAACTGTTAATTGTCACAATATTTTGTAAAGTACACGAGTTATTCTTCTGGCATTTTATGGCAGCTACCAAACAGCTCCAGGTACGTTACCACCACATGCTGGGCTGATTTGCATGTAAACTGGGAAAACAAAAACGTAGCTATTATAATTGCATTTGTGATCTGGCCAACAGAGACATCACAGCATACAGTATATGTGGCTTAGTGTAAATGAAAACATACTAAATGGCATCTGGATTTTATTCGGATATGAGACAGTTAAAATGAGTAGAGTAACTGGACCCAATGGGTGTAATATTTGGGTGTCTGCACACTTTGTTCACATACATATAGCAGCATTAGTAGTGTGTATTTTCTTGTTTGTGTGTGTTAGTGTGTGTGTTTCCTCATATTGCGTCACCACTGATCTCAGTACAGTCAGGCAGTGGAGCCTCTGGCTGTTCTCGTCAGTGTAGCGTCTGGGGAGAATCAATTTGTATAAAAAGAGTGTGTGTGTGTGTGTGTGTGTGTGTGTGTGTTATTGTAACACCTTCTCTGGGAAGAAAAGAAGTTTTTATTTCATGCATTCTCTCTTCTGTTACGCTGCTGTTTGTTTACCTGGATCTTCTTTAAGATAAATTCCCTTTTAATACCTGTCTCCTTCAAGAACATGTTCAGTACACTAGGTGTATACTGAACGCTGCAGTGTTTGTTTGGGTGCCTGTGGTGGAGAATGTGAATATGGGTGTGATGATGAATATCTATGTGTCACTGGTTGTATAGAAATGTTTCTTTTATGTCATCTGCAGGTTAAAACCTATATTAGCTTGTCGATTTGGGTCTTTTATTGGAAAACATCTAATCTAACCACATCTAATATGACGTTTGAAGTTTAACTTCATCTTGACTGACGCCCTCAATTACTGTTTCTATGCATGTCAAGCTTTCATTTCTAGCATGGCACTTATGCAGTTAAGTTGCAGGTTTACCTCTTGAAATTTTTGAAACAATGGGTCTTTGATTCCAGACAAAGGTAGACAAAAGCAGGCTTCACGTTTGAAGTCAGTTGTCATTTCAGACCAACAGTTGCTAGCAGCTGTAGGAAGCTAGCTAATTAAGCATTAGCTCTGTGAGTTGGTTGAAAAGGCTGTCTCCAGCTGACTTTTTAATGTTTCTTGTGGTTTACTTTAAAACGAGAAACCCTGTAAAAGGGGTCTTAAATATGTGCATGATGGCTACACATGATATTGTGCTAAAGACTTTGCTTGCTTATATCCTTGATGTTCGCTGGGTTGCTGGAGTGTAAACTCCCCCAAATCCAATGAAAAGCAGGACAGAGCTGCTAACGTTAGCCTAAACTCTGATAGCATCCAGGATCTGCTTTCACACAGTGGGGAAAAAACACACAAGCATGTAGCTTGTAACCCCACAAAGTAATGTAACCTAGTTAGTTAATCATCTGCTCCTTAGCCTTGGAAGTAACCATTGGTTAATACTTTAGGTACTAAGCTAGTTAGCCTGACATGCTAACATTCCAGTTAATGTTAGACCAGACAAACACACTGTTTAATTAATTCCTTACACTTTTACTCTTGTGTTTGTGGTTTTGGAAAGGCTTAAAAATACACTGCCTTCCACACTGAGCTGAGTAGCCCTCACTACAGCCCCAACATGTAGAGATACACAGTTGCGTACAAAGCTTGACTGGCCTGCTGTGCCTAGTTACGGTCGCTAAGCTGTGATTGGACAGTTGCTGTTTAGGGAGGGGTTTAGTGAACGGTGAAAATTGATCAATACTGCACTTGTTAATAGAACTTTAACATGAACTGAGTTCAATGCAACATTTTGACCATTTCCTACACATGTTTGGCATCATGTCAAAAATCAGTTCGTGTAGGATAAATGGGTCAGTGTGTGTCCGTTACTGACATGTGATAAGCGAGACACCACAGACCTGATTTTGATGAAACTCCAGGGTGTCATGCATTACACCGGTCTGGCACTTTCAAAATTACTGCGTTTGGCCCAAGGTGGGGCCAGCAATTACCTGGCAAACATTTTAATAACCAGTCATATCTCACATACTGCTGAGGGGAATAAAACGAAACTTGGAGCACATATCCAACTATCCGTGCTCTACAAATTTTTCTCCAGGGCCAACAGTTTGCAACATATTGGATTTTCCACTCTTTTGAGTTGCTTAAAAACCACTTTTCCCCCACTCCCCCTCCAAATTAATTTACTGATCACTGCAGGAGTCACTGCCTCATTTGTACCTTCCTTCAATAATGGGTCACCACAAATGTACAAATGAGTAGAGAACAATAGGAATAGACCCATATAACATAATATGTATTGTTACATAACAGACTTTAAACTGATTTGTTCCAGACATGGAACAAAAGGCACACTTTCCAGCTCCTTCATATGAAGTATATAATGAAACTGCAGTTCACTGTAAAGTGAGGAAATTGTCAACCCCAAGGTTTGGGAGGTGTAGTGATCTGCCATCATTTTGACACAGTGGCACTACTACTTGACAGCAATGCTTTTAATCCTCCGTAGAGGTCTCAAAATGCACTTAATGCTGCTCTATGCAAGATTTTTATGTAAAAATACAAATGTCACCTAACCTTTTATGTTAATCACTATGTGGAGCTGCAGTAGAGAAGAACATCCTATTCTCACTGAGACCCTGTTTTCTGCTGTAAGGTAAGATAACTGGCAGGTAATCTGCTCATCTGCTCTGCCCATAGGAAACAACAATTCAGGAGCAAAATACAAGTCTAAAAAATTCTAAAACAGCAGCATGTGAGTGCTCTAACCTCGCACTTCCTAACCTTTTTGGCTTGTGTTCTGTCCTCTATGGTGGATATGAAAATCAGGTTATGGACTTAGTGTAGATATGAGAGTGAGTTTTTTCCCTTTCTTAAATTGTTTCCTTTGAATAATTTTAAGAGGCCTGAAGACGTACAAACATCCAGTATTTCTTGTACTAGAGAAAGGAAAAAAAGCGGATTTTGTGGAACAAAACTGTTTTTTATTTCTTCTTTTTTTATCCTTTCGAACATCTTGTCACTGCTCTGATTTATCTTGGGCCCCAGCAATGCCAAAACCTCTTCACCATCTTCATACTGACCAGGATTAAAGACATTACTTGTAGGATTTTAGATTGATCAGATAGATCAAGATTGATCAAACTTCAGACTTAAATCTCACTGTCACTTCAGGTCAGACACAAAAAGGTTTGACTCAGCACTATATAGAAGAACAGGTTGTTCCTAACCATCGCAAGGAACAAAGAACTACTTTGTTTTGATGCATGTATAAAAAAAGTGTTTTGTTTGTACAGTTAGTGTTTGTATGTATGTTTTTCAGAATATCCCAGCCCTGCCTTGCGGTAAAGCCCTCTACTCCTACGAAGGAAAAGAACCAGGCGATCTCCAATTTTCCAAGGGTGACATCATCATCCTGCGACGCAAGGTGGATGACAACTGGTACCACGGCGAGCTCAACGGTTGCCATGGTTTCTTGCCCGCTAGTTACATCCAGTTGCTACGTCCCCTGAGCCAAACACCACCCCAGGGAAAAGCGCTGTACGACTTTGAGGTCAAAGATAAAGACCAGGATAAAGACTGTCTGGCTTTCAGCAAGGTAACACACCACACACACACACACACAGACACATGCTGTGCACACACACTCACTGAGGACACAGTTTTTATATCAGACACAGAATAAATGCAATAATATGAAAATATGGACAGGCTGCATGGATTAATGAGTGGAGAGATTGAAGGGATGGCTGTACTCAGAATTTACAATAGCATAAATAGTGTAGCAGAAGAAAACACTTATCTGTGGTGTTAAACCAGGGTAGTTCTTTGTAGCACACTAATAATTTAGCACTACTGACTCTTCAGATCGGTTCTCAGAATGTAAACCACAGCAATTTCAAACAGGGTAAAAAGTGCATGCTCTGCATGGTCCCTCCCCAGAGGAACTGTAGTTTTCACATTTTACTCCATATTTTGCTTGTACACCATTTTTTTCTATTTTCTAAATAATCCAGATAAATACAGCTAGTCCACAGCTAGAACATATACAATCTGTAGACCAGTGCTGCTAAAAAACTACTACCTTTCCCTGATAGTCATTTGTGTGATTGTTTGACATAAGGTGATAATATGTGTTATTGACTAGTAAGTAAGTAGTAAAGATGTTGCATGAACATGAGCTTTGTCAGGCAGTCCTGTGGTCAGCTAAAATACTTTTTCACCATTTCAGAGGCTAATACATTAGTTGGTAATGGGAGAAACTCTGAAAATCAATTGCATAGTATTTGGAAGAGATAGACCTATACACTTGTACTCTGAGTACCATCTAGTTTCAGTTGGTTCCAGTGTAAGTTAATATGTTAAGGCATTTTTTGAAGGTATTTTTATAATCATGTTTTGCTTTGTTGTGCCTTGTTTTATAACAATTTACACTGTTTTAAAATGGAATTTGTGGGTCTGATATGATGTATTTCAAGGATGGAGATAGCTTACAGTAGCAGCTGCTGCCCGCAAAGGTTTCCCGACCACTACCAGTCTACTCTGACTGAAGACATTTTTAAAACTGACACTAATATGTTTGGAATGAAGATGCTGGCAACTGACATTTTGTGCTAGTATTCAAATTCTTCCATTTTTATCACAAGAAAAAAAAAGAAAAAGAAAAAAAACAAGCACAATTATTTATTGTGTAATGTATTATGTCTGCCTATATATTGTGCAGGCTGACATCTGATATCAAAGTAATAATACATATATTTTCACTAGCTGTAGTCAGGGAGGAACCTCCATCTAGATGAGCTGCTTCATGGGTCCTCTTGGTTCTTAGTGAGCAAGACACCAACCCAGAACCCATGTTGACGTGTTTAATTATATTCAGTGTAATCGTGTAAGGTAGGGGTGTAAGGTAAGGTCTTGTAGGGTTGTGGGTCTCAGTGTGTCAACATGTCTAATACTGGAGGGGATCTGAGCGAACTCGCTATCAGCTCTGTGCATCATCATCATCGCAGGAGAAAAACGTGTTTTTTGACAGGAGATGGAAAGTGTGAACTGGAAAGTGTAAGGAAAGTGTCATGTACTTCTGCTCTTTTTGACCAAGACTGCTTGTTAATCAGTAGAGCATCATGCTGCTACCTGAACTGCTGTCTCTCTCTATTTGGATCTGTTAAAGTCAAATGCATTCAGGATTGGGAGTAATTATCCTCGGGTCTGACTGTCTTCAGGTCTCTTTCAGATTGGGTCTCTTTCTGTTTTTGAAAATTGATTATGTCAAAAATGTCAAAAATAATTAAGTCATATTCAGATAGGTGTTCTATGGGTTGTATTAGATTGAAGACCTCTACCTCCATTATATCAGAGGTGGATGGCAGGAGTGGTTGATGTCTCAAAATCATCCCAATTTGTCAAAGTATCACTAAAATTATGGTCCTTGCAGTCCTTCAGAAGTGTGTATCCACTAGGTTGGGTTTGGTGTAAAAAGTCATTTGTATTCCGTGTACTGTTCTGTTCCTTAAAGCTTATCATTTTGTTCCTGCTGTTACACAGACTCATTTGTGCTACGACTGAACACTCGACACATCCACTCTGTCCACTCTAATTGTGTGTCTGTAGCGAGAGGAACATTATTGAATTACAGTGTACTGTACAATTTCACTGTAGGTGTTTTAAGACTGATCCCAGCAATTGAAAGCATAGTCACACTGTACTGTAGACACCTTGTATCAAACACACTATGTTCTAAATCCAGATTAACAGATAACGATGAGACGTTCATAGTTCACATTATTTGGCATTTTAGGGCGAAATTAATCAAAACAGGTTAAAGATTGAAGATTGCACAATGCAATACACTCACGTAGAGAGGCATGCCCCTGTGGTGTGCTGTATGCGTGTTGTCATGCAGAACCAGTGTGTGTGTGATACTGTTTTCTCAGTGTGAGAGGTAATTACTCAGTATGACTAATACACAGTCATTTACCAGCATTATCACTGGCGTCCCTAATGGTCTTACCAAGACCTTCGTATTCACGTGAGGAAAGGAGCAACAGAGGGAAAAATACGTCCATGATGAAGTCTGTGGGTGGGTGTGTGATGAACTAGGAACATAATGTGTTTCCATAAGTGTCGGGTATGATATTGCTGAGAATATTGTACAATAAAAAAGAGAATATGATATCATACTGTGTATGTACAATCTATATACAGTAGGCATAGGTAAGCATGCTAACCTATGCCTACTTTGCAAGTTTACATTTTACACAGTATTGATATTGTTTCCAGTACACAAGACTGATACCTAGAGCAAAACAGCAAAGTGCACAGTGTGTGTTTTTGATATAGTAAAGCATGACATTGCTCATAGAAGGTTAGCTCATAAATGCCTGTTTTCTTGGGTTGCTGTACTGATGTTTATACGGAGTCTTATTGAGTAGCTCTTTGCAAAAATAGCACACCCTGTGTGACGACCATCAGTTTTCAAAATTGTCCTATGGTTGTCATTTTCATTTTTCCACACAGTTTCATATTCACCAAACCAATTTCAGCTCACATTTTTCAAAATCTGAACGCTCCACAACTGTACATTGCTGCCACAAACCTCTGCAGAATAAGGAAGCATTCACCAAGGCTTTTTCAAAACGCTTGAACACGTACTTAGGGCGTCTGTTTACACAAGTAATAATAACTGGACTGAAAAGCTGTTCATTGGTTAGCATTTGAAATGAAGGCAACTGAAATGAACTGAAACCAGTAGCTGCATGTCAGTCTAAAAACGTATCTATGCCTTGGAAAAGGGTTGGCAGTTTGTGCGATTTCTAGTTAACAGGCTACAACGTGCAAGAACACAAGAACAATCTGTGTGTGTGTGTGTGTGTAGTCTCACTCATTTCCTCTCTGTCCAGGATGAGGTACTGACAGTAATCAGGCGAGTGGACGATAACTGGGCAGAAGGCATGCTGGGAGACAAGATTGGCATCTTCCCCATTCTCTATGTGGAGGTAAACACACACACACACACACACAAAACACTCATATATGAAGTTATTAGCGAAAGAGCTGTAAAAGCAACAGCGATCTCTCTAATAACTCACTGATATCTCACTGATACTTTTGAGAGAAGAGGCAGAAAAACATTTTCTCCCTCTTGAAAGTATATCCTACCTACTTTGACAAGAAATGACGTAAATGTTTTGTTTCTATATATATCATCTACTTTGATGATATCCATTGAAAATGTGACAAAAACTCATCAGTGGAAACTGGCTTTGTTCAGATTTTTTAGAGAAGAGCAGACGAATCAATGGAATCACCAGTGAAAAAGTAATATCCTAAAGATAGTAGGGTCAAATAATCAATGAATGCTCCCTGGTTTCAAATATAAATGGTATTCTGACCAAACGCACTACTCCTGCTATAATCCATAATGCTTGTCTTGATACACGGTGCAAACATAGCTCTTGTCTAAATTCATTGGCGGTGGCAGCTAGCAATGTATTATTTATTGTTTGCTGGTAATAGCCTCCATGCCACCTGTGCTGAGAAGAGGGACACATTGAGCCTCATTTTGAGATCAAGATGCAACAGAATAGATTATATAATGATTGGATCGTTTTAGAACCATGTGTTCAAGTCCTTCGGTGTCAGCAGAAGTGCTGTATGTAAGACCAACCAGACAAAGAAAATCCCAGTTAATGCTTCTCCTCTTTGCAGCTATATTGTGATATAATCACAAGTCCAGTGATTCTTATAGGTTTTCACATTGCAAGATACAGTTATACTGGCTAACTTGTATATTCAGAACATTTAGAAGAGAGGGTCCCATCAGTGTCTTGGTGACACCTCAGCAGTACTAGATGGCTAGAGACACACAATTGTTATGCTGCATTACATTGATCCTATATTTAAGGAGAAAAAACAACCCTACGCTTCACTTTTTGTTGATTGTCTGTTGTCATTACTATTCTTTTTATCTTTTTTGTGTACTTCAACAGCACTTCATTCAGATAACACAGTGACTGTGTTTGTAGTTGGTCTGAATGGGATGCTATCCAACCTGTTCCTAATGAACCTGGTTGAGCAGTGGTTGGACACTGTCTGACATTTAATGTTAGGCATTGTAATTGCACTCAAACAGCAGGTATATGTGTGTTCATTATTCTCTGTCAAACATGGTGCTTGTATGTTCCACATGATGTTTCCGTATCAGGATGTGTATGTTTGAACACTTATCTGTAGGAATACACAACCAAAACATTCAAAGTGGCCCAGAAATACAAATTGCATTAGCAATGCCGTTTGAAACTAGGCTGAGGTGGAGTTTCCTTTAAGGGATTTACTCTCAATAAAAGGATAAAACCCCAACACCCCCAACATTTTACCATCTTTCATAGTGCCACGCCTGTCAAGAGTGAAATACAGTTTACTTTAATCCTTGTGCAACTGGAAAAAAAACATCATGCACAATTTGCTTTGGGTCACATTTAAGGCTTTTAAGCCATGGTAAAAAAAAAGCCAATGGTAGAAAGAGGAATGTGCATTTCCTTCTTTCTTGCTTTTGTTAAGGCTTCTCTTCTCTCTCCATCACCACAAATTTGTGAACACACCGATTCTCTCGTGGCCCTGTCGTAAAAACAAATGATAAAACCTTCAAGAATGGCAGGAGGTTCACTCAAACTGAGATGTACTGCTATATATATGTGTTTGTCAAGACAGTAAGACTCCATCAGGTCAGATCCAGTGTACTTAGTGCATTGTATATTCATGTAGTCTAGCTTTACGGTAGAGATTAGAGAGAGAGAGAGAGACTAATGGGATGACTCATCCTTCATGCTGCTTTTAAACATTATATTGCTTTCCATGTGCTATTAAGAGAGCATACATTCAATAACAAACACTCAATTATGTGACAAAACGCATGCATTGATATCACATACACATATACTTATAAAATCACTGTTCTGCTTATGTTTTTTTTGTTTTGCCATCCTCTTATCATACTGCCCTCTCAAACACACTCTTTCCCTCTACTGGCTACCCAATCATGTTCCTGAAATTAGCTGTTTGACCAAATGACTCTCTTAGGTGGTGAAGATTAAGCCATAGGCCATGAAAAGTCGGGACAAACACACACAGACACACAGGGGTTCCTATTAGATAGAGATGCATCAATAATTTAGGCCTCTCCATCACTCTGACACAGCGGGGGTACAGGGGCATGTCGAGTGTGTGTGTGTGTGTGTGTGTGTGTGTGTGTGTGTGTGTGTGTGTCTCGCTGGATATTAAGTACCTCTTATAGCTGTTGTCTCACAGCTCAGATGTGAATGCAGACTGCTAGTGTTAATGTTTGGCAGTCTGGATACATAGATTGGTGATGACTGGTTTGCAGATGATGGGGATGCCAGCGAAATAGTCAAAATTGCATGGGAAGAGTGTGAAGTGATTGGCAGCCGCTACATTTGAAGAGGGTGCTGCTGTCTGTCCCCGTAGCGGGCATTCAGACCGAGTTAAAAAAAAATAAAGGAGGCTGTGTTGGTGGGTGCATGTTGCTAAAAGTAGTGGTGATGGATGAAATACAATTTGAAATACAAACAAAGACCAGTTTGAATAATGCATCTGTGAGTGCGAAGGCTTATCAGAGGCCAAAACACTGCACAGCGGTTTATTACACTTTGAGGAAGGATTGTACCTCTCTGGAAAGTTTTCACAGTGACAATCACTTTACCCTCTGTCTCGGAGATCAGGAAGTAAAAAGTACAATTTTGCAGATAACGTTACAAAGCAATCTTCCAGAAATGTGCATAATTTAAGTGATTGGCCAGCACTTTGCATTGCTTGTTGATGTAGTCCAACGTTTTTGCCGGGTTGACCCTGTGTTTTTTTAGTGCCTTCTGCATTGCCAACACAGTGATCTCATTGAAGTGGAAGGCTGCTGTTTTTGACACACTGCTGATGACAGTCTGAACACCTTTAGAAAACTATTAGAAACGGGATAAAACACACAAAACTTGCAGAGCTGGGTATTGATCTAACCTTTTCATATAGATGCCTTTACAATACCTGTGTTCTGATACTATTGCCAAAATAAAAATGTATTTGATTTACTACACTGAATATAAACATTTCTTTTTCAAAATTAGACCAAAAAATCTCAAACGCAGTGTGAACAGTTTTTAATATTTCATACTTGGAAGTATTGAGGTTTTATTAGTTTTTTACATCAGCATGTCTCTATTTTCTGGTGGTTATCTGTACTGTAAGCTTTTAATTTAAACGTGTGGCTAGTAATTAATTACAGTTGCTAAATCTAAAAAAATGAATTATTGAATGTGAGTTCAGTTATATTTTGGCAGTCGTAGGTGGATGTAATGGGTGTAGGCGTGCTTAGAGTTGGTTTCCTTTGGGTCCAGGTGGGCGTAGCAGGTGGATCTGCATCTTGATGAGGTGAAGGTTTGGATGGTTTGTTGAGTTGATATGCACCTGGAGTGAATTTATGTTGTTATAAATATGCTATACTAGACTTGACTCTGGGTGGGTGTGCTGAGTGGGTTGGACTGAAGTATAGGAGCGCTGTTAGGAAGTTTGGTGTGGGTTCAGCTGGATGTATTGTCAGCTTAGATGAGTTTGAATTAAGTGCAGATGGGTTTGGGCAGATCTGAGGTTGATTCATGCAAAAAGGAGAAGAGTTTGGAACAGGCTTTTTATTTTTTTGTATTGTTTTGTTGTGGACAGGTTTGGCATGAGTTGGGGTTAGACATTATAACCCATGTCAAGGACACCTCTGTCTCTCTCTCTTACGTTCTTTCTCTCTGTTTCGCTTTATGTATCCCCGCTGTCTCTGCAGTAGGAGGGAGTTGGCACACACCTGCCGCTGCTTGTGTGTGTGTGTGTGTGTGTGTGTGTGTGTGTGTGTGTGTGCATGAGCATGCATGTATCTTGCTGGCTTATCCTTTTTGCAGTGCAGATATCAGCCCATCAGCTCGAGTCTCAGTGTTACCTGGAGAGAGCACTCCAAAAGACACCGAGCACAGAGAGTACAGTTAGCTCAAAACATAATAGATGACCTTGGAGATTTCATTCAACCAAAAGCACCAAGTGAAGAATTGTCTCTATCAACAATGTCTCTCTCTCTCTCTCTCTCACACACACACACACACTCACACACACACACACACACACACACACACACCAATGACTGTTGTGTCAGTTTCTCTTTAACTACCACTGCTATACTGTCTGGTCATGCTGCAGTAAAGGAGATAAGGGACTGTGTGTGTGTGTGTGTGTGTGTGTGTGTTTGTTTGTTTATGTGTGTGTGGATGCACAAACTTGAATGCATGGGTAAAAGTGACTTGATTGGTTGCACTGCACTACTATGTTTTTGAGTGCAAGAGTGTGTTGCCCTCGCTGACCTTCTGTGTGTGTGTGTGTGTGTGTGTGTGTGTGTGTTTGTGTGTGTGTCCTCTAGTTCGTCTCATGAGAGCAAACAGAGTTATAGCTGCAGCATCAATCCATCATCCTCATTAGCATATGATTTGGTTTTGATTAGCATATCTATTAATATGGAAATGCGACATCACCAACACTGAGCCCAGACGGGTCGGTCCTGTACACACTCTCTCTCTCTCGCTCTCTCTCTCTCTCACTCACACACACACACACACACACACACACACACACACACACAGAGAGAGAAATGCTCGACTTTCTCTCCAGGGATTGTTCAGGAGTTTGAGGTTACGCTAAGCTGACATGATTGCGATGTAAATTTGTTACAGGGCTGAAGCTAAAGATGTTGTCTTTTAACGTATTAGTTTATGTGTCCCTGTTTCACATCTGTGTGTGTGTGTGTGCCTGTTCAGAAGACAATGTTCAATTGCCAACAATATCTTAGAGACCATGCCCTTTAAGATCTCACCAAGACTACACCAAGAATTTCCATAAAAGAGTTTTAAATTTATGATACAGTCATTAAGACATGTACTGTAGGTGTAATGTTTGCTTTACACATTTGCTTTTACACTGTAGAGACAAGTGCTGAACACTGCGCAGAGCTAATATTATCTATACCTAGACTTTCACTGCGGCAGGTGTTGAACACACCATTGTTACGAAGGAGAAACATCTTTCCCTCATGTGTGTCTGCATATAGCATCCATGTAACACAATGCAGGATTTTACCACTTTGAAAGTTATTCAAATGTTTTATATTTGCGTGTAATAACTGCCATAAAGGTTGGCGTCAGCCATGGTATCGTTTAGGTCAAAACACTCATGTCAAGTTTTTAACTACTATAACAATTAATTTGGTATTAATTCGGTTTCACTCTGTGCAAATGATGCTCAGGAACAAATCTGAGCAAGTTTTACACAGACCACTCCTGAGCTCACAAATGCCCCCAGCAGAGTCTGAGATATACAACATTGCGGAAAATGAGCACATAAAAGAAAAAATTTCTTGAAACCACCTATTGGCACAGCTGAATGAGGCTGGGGAAGTGGAGGGAGTTAAATGGCGAGCAGCAGGTAGTTCAGGAACATTGAGAAGCAGTGTGAGTGTTGCAGAGTTAATGAGCACCAGCCTGCTTGTAGTGGCTGTGTAGATGAGTGATTGGACGGGACATGGAACATGTTTCAATAAAACTACTCCTGTGCCTACCTAAACTGCCGCGAAGCTCCATAATTGTCAAACACACTTAATAATCCGTCACTGAGCTTTACCAACTATAGACAGTTTTTCCCATTTAAAATCAAGATGTGCTCACAGCCACAGGGCAGAAAACACATAGGCGCAATGCCATGATAGATCGCATATGGGCTTTTTCAGCATTTATAAAAAATTGCAAATTGCTGCTTAACTAAATGTTTATGGAACACCCATCCTCACATTTCAACAACTTTTCCCTTGCCACTCAGATAAGCGTGTCAGCTCTAGCTATCTAATGTGACACATGGAATTACAGTGTGACATGGCAGCTAGTGGCACTGATAGAACTGACCTGGACTACACTAACAATACAATTTCTAGTTTCAGGTGCGAAATGAGCTGATCCCTTCAGTGACACCTGACCAATTGACAGCACCCTCAATACTGGCAGACAATATGAAATTCATGCTGTTTGCAGGCACAAAATGCCAGACACTAGACACATTTTAGATGTCTAGTGCTCATAAAATTAGAAGTCTCACTCATATGAAACTGTCAATACTGGATTTAATCTCTGTCAAATCTTAATTAGGGGCTGTCAGTCAATTGCACACTGAAACTCTAAATGACAAGAGATACACTGCGAAAAGTTTTTTTATAGAGCCTGACAAACCTTGCACTTCTCATTAAAAACAGCCAAAAACAGTAACAGGGTGAGTTGTGGTACCTTAAACCAGGCATTTATTCCTCAGCAGTTTCTGATAAAAAAACAACAACAAAAAAACAGAAAACCTTCACCACATTATTAAAATCCAGAGCTGTGACCAGATCATTTGATACACACTGCTAATTACGTACTCTGTGCTCGAAGGAGTGTTTACTTCTCACATTTATCTGGTAGTACTAAAAGTAAATACAAGACTGCAATCACCTTGCCCTGACATGCAAATTGTAACATGTAAATTGTTGAGGATAAAAACACAATAAAGCTAAAAGCTTATTTCCATTGCGGTCCTCATTAGAAAAGGTTAAGATGACAGATCTTCAAGTCGCGTACCCATTTCTTTTGTGGGTTGTGTAGTGTATTTCACAAATCCTCATCATGCTGCTCTCTCCATGAGCTCTGAGTCCTTCTGTTTTGAATTCTGCATCATTGTCTGTGCATAGATCTCAAGGTGGAGTCATTCAGAAATCCATTTATATACTAGGCTTACAGAATATTCAATCTGAAACTCTACAACAAAATCAACAAAATGAAAGTGCAAAGATTAGACATTCAGTTTGCTGTATTGTTCCTGAAAGCATCGTGGAACTGAAAAGAACTGGAAAAAGAAAGCTTGGAGGAGTGTGTGTGTACAATTGAGTTGGAGGGATTACATTTAAGTGTGTAAATTACTTAAAACATCCTTAAATTCTTACAGGTAAACCAACGTGTACCATCAAACACTGTTCTGTCCTGATGTGTGAAAAATGTTAATTTTTTATTATTTTCTATCTTAAATAAATAACTGAAACTGTTAATTGAACTGAAATGACACCAAAGTGAGGAGAGAAAGAATAAGCCTGGCAGGCGAAATGGATGCTCACGTTTGGGTGGGTTATGTGTGGGAGGATGTGTGTGTTTGACAAAGAGAGACAGTGAGAGTGTGTGTTGCACAGAGGGAGTCTCACTAGACCAGCTGTTGTAAGTGATGATTGTTATGCTGCTGTTTTGAAAAGCTGCCAACAAGAACAAGCAAGGAAAAGCCACACAAACACACTTCTTGTGTGTGCTGGAGATCTTGTTATGGATGTGAACAACTGAGGACTGAAATCTAACACCTGAACTTCTCCTCTTTTCTCTCTTGTCCTCCTCTTTCCTTCCTTCTTTTGTTCTGTCAACCTCCTCTCCTCTCTTCTCCTCT
>LKNJ01002011.1:0-72847 GCA_002120245.1 Maccullochella peelii
GTACACTATAACAAACAGAAGTGGCTGTAGTGTTTTCCATTTGGGCTTTGTGACCTGCTCAACTCATGTGGCTTTAGCAAGAACATGCCTGCGACCAAATACAATACCTTTGGTTTTGTAAGTACTAATTTTTCATTTTCACCCGTTTAGTAATGACGAGCAACTCAACATGTAGACTCTCTCTCTCTCAGCTCCACTAATGTTGTTGAAGCACAGAGCAAATCTGAGCCATATGCATGCATAGGGTCAGATAGAAGCCTTCCTTTGTAAGTTGAGAAATAAGGTTACCATGTTAAATTACTTATCTATTGTTATTCATACAAAATGTCATTTGGAATAGTACACCACTCTTCTTTTGTGAAAAAATAGTATATACTGGTTTTTGTCATAGGTGTTACAATGTGGGAGAAGGACCCAAGCGCAGACCGTGGGAGTGGGAAAACAACAGAGTTTATTGAAGAAGGTAAGCAGGCATGTGGGTAGGGAGACAAGCAGGCACACCGGCGGGAAGGTGGGTAGCGGGAAGGCGGGTAGCAGGCAGGCGGGCAACAGGCAGGCGGGGAATCTGGCAGCTGGCTGCTGGCTGCTAGCAGACGACACGGGACACGGGACACTGAACCAACAAACACTCATTGACAAGGGCAGGTACAAATAGGGAAGGAACTAACGAGGAGACGAGACACAGGTGAGTACAAACACAGGTGGAAACACTCAGGGCTGAGACAGGAGGCGGGAAACACAAGACACGACTTCAAAATAAAGGCACAGGGGTGAAACCATAACAATAGGTATAATACAAGACAAGTGAGCACTGGTTTTCTGGTGGTGCCACATCCACAGACAAATTGTATGATGAGAACTGTTCTTTATAGAGCTTCCTCTGCTTGGAATATGCTCCCCACCAACATCAGATAGACCAAAAAGTAGATTTTCTTTCAAAAAGTCACTAAAACGAAAATGATGAATCAAATGCTGCAGTAAAATCCAAAAGCACAGTCCCAATTAGTTTCCTGTCATCCATATGTGTTATCATGTGTTGATCAGTCATGTGTATTAATACAGTTCTAGTGCTCTAGTCTATAAGAAATATAGAAAGATATATAGAAATACTATGTTATTCATGGCCACCTGCAGAGTAGTCTCTGCACATTTAGCTTAATCTCATAATTCTAGGTAAGGTGTAATGTGAAAATACTAGGTATTTGCAAAAATAAATAACAAAAATATATTTCCTTTTGGAAAATTCTGATACAGGTACAGCGTACAGTGTTTCCATATGTGTATTAATATGAAGTATTATGTGATAGGACCTTATTTCACAGTTTACAAGTTTATAGCCCGAAATGTGCCTGCTGATGAATCGCAATGAGCTGCTTCTTGTTTACAGTGAACTTTTATTCTGTTTGGAGTTAAATGGGAGGTGATGAGTTTGAGAGGGTTGGCAAGACTGCCTAAAAAATATCTTTAAGAACTGACACTGAAGGGGATGCTAAAAGTAAAATATGGAGGAACGCTCTGTTTTAACCCTTTTGAATCCTCAGCTGTGTTTACTCAGCTTTCGCTCCCTTGGTTTACAGGCTTATGGAATAGTAACTGCTTGTCTTATATTGTTATTTTCAGGATAAGATGGGCTTCTCAGAAATGCAACCAGTTGGCAAGTTAGTGGTACTGTACACGTTCTAGGACAGTGTTTATAAAAATCTTTTAACGGAATTTGAAGATTACTGAGTTTTTTGCTTGTATGTCCACACACTGATGATATTTAGTTTCTGTGTTCCAGGGATATAAGAACCATCTTCATGAGATATTCCAATAGTGGAAAAAAAAAAGCTAATTTTCACGTATGTTGTTTTTCTTTTTTATTTTGGGATGAATCTATTTTGAGATTTTCAGACCTGCGTTCACAAAATGCTTTGGGTGATGTAAACAGAAAGATGGTGATTGTGGCAAAAGCTTTGGCAACACTGCTTGCTACATATTAAATGTACTATGGTGTACTGTATATTAAACATGTTATGTCACTGGCTGACTCTATTCAACCACTTCTCATTTAATTTCATCTTTGGATAGCTTTCAAGGGTTAGCCAAGACACTACAAAAACTTTTTGATTTGCCTTTCCTGTCCCAAGTGTAAATAGTGTGGAAGCTCCACCCATCCAGCACAAACCAGCATTGTGCCCGGGTTTTGGACCGTGCCCATTAAGAATGATAAAGGTAAATAAATTAGATAAATTAGTTCCACTCTAACAGGTGCAACAAAACTAACAGGAGAATGAGAGAGATGCCAATCCAGCTCCGTCTGTACACGCCTACACAGTCCTGACTGTACAGCCAGACTGAACGCAGCGAGGCCACCAGGTGCTGCCAACGCCTCCTACAGTCAGCTGCCTGTGGGCGGATCCATTTTGTTAAATGCACTTTCCTTCTTGCTTCCACGGATGTTGCTGTTTGGTTTCATAAGTGAAACAGGACAGTGCTGTAGCAGTGAACGATCAGAGTATTAGATTAACAGTAACATGATCAGCGGCAATTTATGTTGACTGTATTTACCATAAACACATGACACATCTCAGGTGAGATCGAGCCATGATTTTCCTCCATTTCCACATTAACCTGGTTCTAGACTTCTAAACCCCGCCAAATCACTGTCAAATAGATCTGCTGCTCAATGATGGTTGTATACCCCAGTTGGAGAAACAGTGGCCCAATCAGAGCGTTGTAGGCCAGGTTAAGAAAGGAGACATCATCTTCTCACATAGCTAGCTAGCTACCTAGCTACATCCATGATAATCGAATATTGGCTACCATGAACATGTCAACACATGTCAGACTGTATGAATGACAATGGTAAATGGAAATGGCAATCCAGTCTGATCATCAGGCCATTGCCACATCACGGTTCACTGACTTTTGTAGACCTTACTTAGATTACCACATGCGGTATAGCACTATAGAAATAAACTTAAACAAAAATAAACTTTTACAATTGACCAATTTTTTGATGTACAGCTGAGGATGATGGCAATGTCATTAGTTTTGCAAATATTAGTCATAAACCAAAGTACTGGACAAATTTAAATGTTGACCTGATGATGGTGCTACATGAAAAGTCAGAGGTTCATCAAAGTCATTACAATTCAGTCCTGAGGGGAGTTTGAATATCTTTACCTCATTTCATGGCGATCCATCCAAAGTCATTAGGATAACACAAATGACTGCGCCAAATGTTTTGCCAATTCATGTGGTAAATGTTGATGTATTTCATGATTATTGATGATAATTCAATATTTTGACCTGCTGGTGGCGCTAGAGGAACAATCAGGGGATCATCAAAGTCAGTAGGATTCATCTTCTGGGGAACACAGATGTCTGTACAAAATTTCATTGCAACACATCCAACTGTTATTTTAATATTTCAGTCTGGACCAAACTGGTGGACCAACCGACACTGCCATCTATGCCACTAGCTGGGCTAAAAATGAATAAACATACTATTTTTTTTATGTTTTGTTTGTTATGGTTTAACTCTCCCACAAGTTAGATTTTCACCTTAAAACAGAATAAATTGTATTTTTGTGAATCACTAGTAACAGTTGCATTCAAAGAATGTCCCCGAATGTGTATTTTCAGATGGAAAAAGATGTTTTTTCTCTGTCTTAGATTGATTTCTCTTTAAACAGTAAATTTTCTCTCCATCTTTGGATGACTCAATATTCTTTTTCCCTTTAAACACCTAAATGAAGGTTTGTTCTCTTGATCAATAAGTCTGGCCTAAAACGTTCACTGCTGCTCAGATATTTCCTCATTGTTAACTTCCTCATGGATTCTCAGTCCTCTCAGCACTATTCAATGATCTTATATGACTCCTGTCAAATAAATAGTCATAGATTTGTCATAGACACTGGGAGGAGGAGTAATGGCTGCTATATGGCTCCCCAGGAAACACACCAGCCGACAGACTCCAATGCTTTGACACAGATCCATTGATAACAAGGGTTTAGGGACACAAATGAAAATCATGTCATTGATTGGGTATTCAACATGCTGGCGTTCCAATGGATTCCTTTACAACTGTTGATTGTTAATCAATGGTTCTTTCCCCCTGATCACTCCCAGCCCTCTCTCTCACTCCCAGCCACTAACACTTAATTATCAGAAGATAGACAGTTACTGCTGCATTAGTCAACATGAGGGAATGTGTTGGTGCAGTTTGCTCCACTGATATTATAGATGCTGATTGTTGGCATGGTTTTGTGTGTAGGGTAAGGTGATTATTGTTGTCACGACCCGGCTCTTAGGCCATGACAAAAGGAGGGAAATGCACGTGGTTGTACTGTGAAGAACAAATAATCATTTATTTACAGAAATGGCAACAGAATAATGGTCAATGAGAGATTTCATTGAGTCACAGAGGCTAGCTCGTACCTGCAATCTATTGTGACTGAGTAGTGCCAGTATGTTCACTGCTGGCTGGCGTGCGAGCTGTTTGCTCACCAGCTAAAGTAGTTCACCAATTAACCCTGCCAGTAGTGAAGTCACCAAGCTTCCGACACCACCTGTTATGCGAGGACACACTGAACTGCTACTTTCTTTTGTCAACAGCCCTTTAATGAGTTCATTTCTGAATTCTGACTTGATCTTAAAAGTATGAGGTGGGATTTGGACCCAGTTGCATCAACTAAGCATTTTTAATTTGCTAGAGCATTGATTTGTGCCTCTGACTGGCTTTTTTTCATAGCAACCCCATCTAAGGATCACTGGTATTGGAGCCATTTGGCATCTCTAACTGGCAAAAACACATGATTTCTCAGAAACAAATAAAATAATTGATGACCACAGCATAAACCTATAGTATCATTACATATTCAGGAAACTTCTCTGTTTTTGTGTTGAGGAACAACAATGATTCTATATGACTCTATATTTGTCTAGGAGACAGACCTGTAGACGTGAGACCGGGACTCGAATCAGACTTAAAACACTTTAACAACTTTAGTTACTTGATGAACGCTAAACCTAATTAGATTCGAAAGGATTCAGATTTTATAGGTGGCTTTGATATTGGATTCAGATTTGATAACTTGTTGCTGATCCCCAACCCTCGTGTGGCCTCTATATAGTGACGTTAACAGTGGAGGTCAAGGTGGTGAATGGGTGTGAACTGCATCCAACTTTTGTGCGAGGGACCAGCCTTTGTGTCCCATCACAGTCCCGCTAAACATGTTTCTTGACTCGTCTGACTTTGTTGTAGGGATATCACTTTGTTCCCAGATAACAATGTTATCATAGCCAGTAGAAATGATGGCAACAACAATTTTGATGAAACGGAATTTTCCTTTAAGATCCTCTAGACTAATGTGTCTGTCCACTCAGTGACCTCTGCTGCGCTCAGAACACTAATGACCAAGTCTAAAAGCCTGATGTCTGAGGCTTTTGCAACCACATGAGTCAGTGCACAGAGTGGGTGGTCAGAGAGTATGTGTTTTTAGAGAGAGTGAATGCCAAACAGTCTGTCAGCATGCAAGCTCTTGGGTGTGTGTGTGACGTAATTCACGCCTGCTTCAAACAAAAATGTTGGTGTCCAGAGTTTGGTATCGTCCCTGGTGCGTCCCCCAGCCTCACAACTGCTGCACACTTGATTTCAGCTGTTCTCACCCACCACAACAACCATGTGCTTTCATTCCCATATTCATTCAGTTATATATGAGCTTCTTTAGACCAGGTCCTTCATTAGCCCAGACTGTGTTCTTTCTTTCGTCACTTGGAGATAATAATTCTAATTATTGCCAATTAGGGACATTATTATAAGATAATACCTAAATGATCAAAAGATTGTAGATGAATTCTACTAATGGATTCAGTCTCCCTCTGTATTCAACTCCATTCAGAAAAATCTCTTACAGTAATAATTTGTTCCTGTAGCCTGAAAAGTTAAAGTGACTTCTTTTCTTTAATTTGTGTCTTGAATATTATTAAAGGGCTTCTCCAGTTGGGGGATGATCTGAAAAAAAAGAATGGTCAGCAGAGGCCAAGGTGTCCTGACTTTTAACCCCTACCATGGGTCAAGTACCAAATAAGCTGGATTTTACACTGCCAATAATCCAACTCCGTAGTGTCTCTTTGTTACAACCCTCCAAACAGGTTTGATGTTATGAATCTGTAGTCTTCAAGCTCAAGCTGAGAGTTGTCTTCTCAGACTTGACAAAGGTCCTCCCGAGCCATAGAAGGCATTATAAGACTGTTTTCACAGGCTGAGTAATACGTCAACTGACTAGTAAACAGACATCTATGTGTAAAATCAGCCGAGTGCCCCTTTTCAAGAGAATTTAAGGCTTCAAATTAGGCATGTTTTGCAAAGTGTTTGAATGATTGACCACTGGCTTTGGGGCGTGTATCACTCCCTCTCAGACATTTTGATACATGTAGTGCCTATAAAATGTTTTATTGTCTTACAACACTGAAACAAAGTAGATTAATGCAGCTTTTTGACACTCTGTCAACATCACTCTTCCTGAATCCTAACACGCATTAGCTACAGTAACATTAGGCTCTATGTGAAAAAACAACAGCAGAGAGAAACAGACTTACTTGCGGTTTGGGAGTTCCAGGTGAATTCAGGGAAGCCATTGCCATAGGTGTGCGGTCATGCCAGATTATATGGAAATCACACTCTCCTTGCTCCCTCGACTTTAAACCTCCAGAGAATTGAAACTGAAAACCACTGTCACTGAAAAAAGACTGACATGAAGAAAAAAATCTGAAGATTGTCATTGAAAAACACATCCGAATCACAACAAAATAAGATAATAAGATTGTAAGTGCATGGTCTAAAAACAAGTGTGTTACATAAATTCTTTATTGCTTGGATTTTTTTTTATGCCTGTGCTTTATTTTTCTGTGCCAATACAACTTTTTTCAATACAAGCGCTTCAATGCCAATGTTTCCTTTTTCAGTTCAGGTTTTGTTTTCAATGCCAAATATTATTTTCAGTGCCAAAACTGAAAGTCACTGTCCTGGCACCATAACTGGCAAAGATGGCGGCGAGTGGTAAATCACAATTTCAAAACATCTCTTCTTCTGAAACTTGTGGTTTATGTCACAAACACTCCATCAATGCCTTTCTACAGGAATCTCAGTAGGAAGCAACAACAACAACATTACTACAACGTCAGTTCTGTATTTGTACTATGGTACAGTTCTCCCAGCTCCACTCATCCTTATGTGGCTACGGTGGCCTGTAATTCACCCACGCGTAGTATCATCCAACTGATGCACCCAAACCATCAAACAAAGTGAAAAACTCTCTGCTGGTGGCTAGATTTAGCACGGAGCAGTGCCCCAACAACAGTATCATCTAATATAATCAGATGGTCAGTTTCTCAGTCAGGCCTGCTAACACAGCACCGACTGCACCCACAGGGCAACATGCAGTGACCAGCCTCAGTCTGGAGACAAGAGGGAGGGGAACACTGCTCTGCAGACCGCAAGAGCAAGGAGGCCTTGTTGTTCCAGATGTGACTTTGTGGAAGATCCTGTTGCTGTTTGTAGCAAAACCCAACATTTTACTGTAGAGAATGTTCTGAAATATAGACATGTGTCTCAGATGGACGTAACAGGCCAGATCAACTGTACGTTTTATGTTTTACAATACTTTAGTGGCATTATTAAAACGGTGTAAATTTGAGTTTAATTTTAATTTGATTTTAGATCACAGTTAAATCAACTTCTTAACATGATATTTTGTGGAAAAGTTGTAATACATTTGCATCATAGTTTTAATTTTTAAGTGTAACTTTTAATGAAGTATTTGCCTTGTTATTTGTTGTGGAGAAAAGGTATTAATATTTTTCATCATAGTTTTTGTTGACAAAAATGATCATTGCTGGAAAGTGCAAAAGTTCAGCAGACTATTGTTTTTTCCCCCCTCCACATTAAAGCCACTATTTCTGCCATTAAGTAGGTAAACAAAAACAAAAAGTACAAATCTTAGTTGAATCTTTGAGTGTCTGTTGCTAAAACTAAATTCTATGTGGGATTTGAAATGATTTGGATTCAATAAAGAGATTCAATACTGTATTCGATAAAATGCTATTGAATCCAAACACTAAGTAACATGCTAACACCCAATATCAAGCCCATTACTTTTACGCATGTAAAATCTCCATGTTGTTGAGTCTCAGGACAATGCTGATAAAGTAAATTTGAGGAAAAATCTGGATAGCATATGTACACCTTTTATTTTATCACTTTTATTACATTATTTTGTCCATAAATTACAGGGATGTGACATGTTGCCCCTCAGACACTTAATTAAGTCTACTGTGGTATTTGTTTATTGTAATTTATGTATTTGCCTGGTGAGTGTTACTACCCTGAGCATGAGTGCTTTTAATTAGGACAAAAAGCCTTTGCGTGGGATTGAAAATCACTGAGTGATTAGAATTAGCAGACCAGGTTCACTGTGCGTGTAAATAGAAGTTAAGAGAATTCGACAAGGACAGAAAATGTTTTGCATAAGGAAATAAATGAGTAAGTTTGAATGAATTCCTCCTCCAAAGGCTCATCAAAGACATTTGTGTACATACAGTGCTGCACGCCGATGAGAAATGGTGATTCAGTGAAAAGACCAAACTTCCTTTGTACATCATAGGTGTGACTAATGCAACAGAGAGGAACACCGTCCAATTCTGATGCTGCCCCACCAGTACTCCCATCCATCCATCTATCCATGCTTTTTGGGGGGTGTTTGGCCTCACAGCCTCTCTGCCAATTGTCCTTGTCCGGGTCACCACCATGCTGGAGGCCAATCTGTCACTGCCAGCTGAAACACCCCTGCCCCACGCCTCTTTTTGCCCCCCTAAAAGGCATTTGGCATGGCTTCTTCCTGTGCCTGCTGCAGCAGACCCCGCTGCTCTCACTTAATTAAGTAGCAGGAAAGCTGTGTGCGGTGGTGGCATGGTGAGAAATGTGGAGGAATGAGGGGAGACAGAGAGGGGAAAAAAGAGAAAACCCTGCGCGATTTATAACCTCCATTTGCATAATGGGATTAATAGGACCTCTGTGTGTATTCAGCAGTGGTGGGTGAGCAGGAATGGGAAGGGGGGTCGTGGCAGGGGGAATATAGATCAAGGCAGAGCGGGACAAGTGCAAGAATGCACCTGCTTGACTGGCTAGTGACAGGAGCGGCTGGATCACCCCCCGCCGTGATGTTTTGATAACTTGGCCTCTGGGGGTGGGAGGGGAGGCAGGGAGGCGAGTGAGCAGACCTCCTCTTTTAACCCCAAGTGTGTTGTGACAGTTGAACCAAATTGTACATCTCATTTATTTACCATGGAGTTGCTGGAGGGATGCACGTCTCCTTCGAGGCCTGCAGAGACAGTAAACAATTCTGGACTGAACACATTATCTTATTGAAACTTTGAACGCTCGCCTTTTTACACACACAACAGATTCTGCTACCACTTTATAAAAAGGCACCCTTTATAAAAGGTTTCCTTGTTTGAAAATTAGTCAATTACATTTAATGTATCTAACAGAGGCAAAACTGTCCACAAATTATCTAAAAACTAAAATAAAGATGTTTCAGATTATCCCCCATTTCCCACATTCCTCCATCAATATATTTTCATCATTCTTTTCCTCTCTTATTGTCTCTCTTTCTTTCTTTGGAGGTGTTAAAATGCTGAAATCAGGCCAACTTGCCATCACAGACGGGCCATAAATCTCTCCTCCAGTTGAGGTTTTTTCTCCTCTGCTGCAGCCCTGACCATTGTTAAAGTAAAGGCACCACTCCAAGACCAGCTGTCAGAGCAGAATACACCCCAAACTCTCAGTGGTACAGTAGAAACTGAACCCCATCTGTGTTAGACCTCCACAATCACGTCTGTTCACTGTAAATGTTCAAGTCCAGCACTTTTGGTGACGTGCAGGAAACTGAACTAGTGTTTAAAAGGTGGCAACATGCTGGAAGTGGCCAAGTTCAACACTAACTCAAAAGAACATTTTCACAGTTTGATATTGTTGCAAACTTCGTATTAGATCAGCTATTTGTTTTGAACTTATAGAAAAAAAGAAATCACTCTTGACTGTTGGTAGAAGGCACATGTACGGAGTCAGATCAGTCTCAATATTAATGAATGCGCACGGAAGGATTCACAAATGTATTTAAATGACTCTCTCCAAAAAATATTTTTCAATGCACACAAAATTACTTGTACTTGTATGTAAAATGGGTGGAAATCTGATCCTTGTGCATATGCAGTCTTAAAGGGTCTCCTTCCCCTTGTACAATCTGAAATATTTCAGCCCTCTCTTCTAACATGCTATACTAACATAAGAGTTTTGGAAAAGGTCCTGGTTATGGTTAAAAGAAATGTCGACTGTTGAAAGGACGGTTAGCGCACATCACCTGTTGAAACTGTGGTCTCCAGCACTGAAATCGCATTTTTCCAACTACTGACCCAGAGCTCCTCCTCAAGACTACTACTTAGACAGTCACCATAAGTGGGGATGCCCAAAACAAGTTATTTTGGCCCCAAACCCGATCTGAGTCCTTTCATTTTGGGTATCTCCAATTCTGATCTGATATTTATATTTAACTAAATGTTGATTAAATATGCATCTGACACATTAAATAACAGCTGTAGACCAGTAAATCATACACATCTTATTTTTCACGAGCTATTTGATCCAAATACTGAAGGTCCTGGTTCAAGTTGGACAATAAAGTAAATCTAATCTAATCCAGCAGGCTCAGGTGGACAAAACACAGTGGGATCGGCTCTTGATCGGCTTTATTTTAGCCGATACCAGTCCATTAAAACACGCCTGGATCAAGTAGTGTTTAAGTCATTTTAAGCATAAATGCCAGACATCACCTCGTTCCGTCCTCTCAGCTGTGAGGATATGTTATCTCTCTGATTGTCTTAATATCTGTGTTTTTCACTGATGACGTAATCGTAATTATCGTTAGTTGTTGCTTGTTAGGACGCCTAAGATCTTTCCTGATGACGCACAACAAACTAGACCGACATGTATAGTGTCACAGTGTTGGTGTGAAGGGATGCTGGTGTGATGTTGCACTCAGGTTAGCTACAGTCTCCAAGGCATTAAACAGCTGTCTGGGTCACTGAACACTGTGAACATTGTACTGTGCACCTGAAAATGTTTGTTATTCCAACAGATGCAGCAGATGGCTTATGTGTATGAATTTCAATGTGATAGTGATCATGTGTATGAAGGCTTGTCTTCCCATGCTGTACTGCTGTGTTGTGAGCCCGGTGGGTAAAGTAGGCTTACTCTGAGAGGGGAAACAATGAGGCTCGGGGATCACGCTAAAATCCCTCATGCCTCATTCAGCCTCCAGGTTGTCGGAGTGCCACCCCTAATTTAATTACCTCCCTCTGTCTGCGCTGGCTGCCATCGCTGCATTACATTAAACATACACGCTCTCACAAACACTGTCAGAGATCCATTGGGGAAAAGCGCAGGCGGCAGAGGCCAGTTTTTCAGAAACGAAGCAAGCTAGCATGAGAGTGTATGCGCACATACAGACACACAAACAGCGGCACAATCCCTTCTGAGCAGGTGAGAGCTGTGCAGATGCTCTTCAGTCGGCAGGAAAAATAAGCCCTTAATTACTACCCAGTCTGTCTCTCTCTTCCTCTGTTCCTCTCCCTCCCCCTCGTCCTACGCTCCTCCGTCGCACTGCACTGCGGTTGCGGTGCTTGCTTGCCTCAAGGCTGGTGATTGCGGCGCAGGGCTCCTCCGAGAGCCTTCCCTTGTTATTATCCTTAAACAAGCAATTACAGCCGAGTACCCGAGTGGAGCAAAATAGAGAGGGCACACCCATAGAAAAGCTCTGGGTTCCTCAGACAAAACGAATAGAAAAGCTCTCCCGGGCAATTTTGTTTCTGGAATTGTATGCGCACTCCCACCAGTGCTGTAATGATGGAAGAAATGCTATGCTTAGCATGAAAACCATTGAGCGGGAGAAAAGAAAGCAAAGTTTAAATAGCAGCACTGAAAACAACACAAGCAGAATTGCTATGTTTGACATTAGACAGTTACGAATCACATTTTTCTATTTTTGCAAAGGCATCGCAGTAATTTTCCTGCTGTCTGGGTTTTGGAGAGCAGTAAATTAACAGGCAGCAAAGGCCTCAGGAGGGGCAGCTCCAGTTCAGATGTTCTGCAGCCGAGGGCCAAGCTGGGAGCCTGAGCAGGCCAAGTCCATGGAGGTCCAGGTGAGGCAGAAGGACTGTTTTCAATGACCTCACACCTGTCACTCAGAAAACCTGCCTGGGCAATGTAAAGCCAGAGAGAGATGGAAAATGACTGTGAGATTTACAAAACGTTTACTTTCCCATGTTCAGAATGCCATTAGCGATCCATCCCATCCGTTTCTTTATTGGTTACCTGATCCAGGGCTGTAACATCTGAACCCTGTGCATATGCAAAGGCCCCCTTCCCCTTGTACAAATAACTGAATCAACAACTTAACACATGCATCTGTAGTGGATATTAATGATGAGTTTATAACGCATTCAAGCTAAAGAAAAAGGAACTGTGCTACTATACGTGCTTTTGGCTGGACAATTTTGGCTTTCTGGGCAATCTGTGTGAGGTTTGTTTGGAGAGAGAACATTGAGGTTACTTTTTTATTGTTGCATCAAAACCAAACATCACAATAAAACACATTGAATAAGAACACGCATGCAAACAGAGATAAACCAACCAAGAACAAAGAACATTATTTCCCTCGTGGTTGTGTAGAGTCTGCATCTTTATTAAGCCCTGGGTGTTAGACAAAGGTGGGAAAAAGCCACTTTACATGTTCTAGCTGAAATTACCTACTCTACAGCAGGAGTGGACCAAACCATGTGAATCTTAAAGTGGGGGGAGGGCCCTTGACAGGCTCCAATCAGAGGTTTCCTACCCTAACTGAACCTCACGGGTCCCTACATAGTAACGTGGTTCAGGTCTGACGTTTTATTGCGTAATGCTTCCGGCTCACGTCGGATTTGGTTATTTTCAAATGTAATTTATTAGAAAATGTCTTTTTCTCTCTCTCTGACTGTGTCTGCGTTCGATGTGCTGCATCCACCTGGCTAGTCAGTAACAAATGAAATGAAGCAAAAATCTAGCTTTGGGGCCGCGAGGGTCTGTGTGATGACAATTTTAGGTGATGTGCCCATGTTTGCAAGGGTTTGTGTGGCCCATCTACGTACAGCCCAGAATTTCTGACTGCAAGGACTGTACATATGTACTGTATATGCTCACAAATGTGTGTAAACAGAACCGCATGATTGGCTGCTGTCCATTTTAGAGTTTATCTGTCCTTGTTCTGTCTAAGAGTTTATGTTTTCTACTCAAATATACATCAAGCACATATATTTGTGCTTGATGAAATATTGATACTTCAGGATGACATTGGGGGTAGTGGCGTACATTCTGACACTGTATTTATTTTAATACTACCACTAGGCGGAGTCAAAGTTGGTCATTTTGAAATACTACATATAGTAGCTTTAAATGCAAAAATACTGGACTTCATAGTTGCACAATGCAACTGGACTTGGCTTTGAGTGGCTTCACGAAACAGTAACCAATGCTGTTTTCTTTTCGCAGTCCCACTATTTGATTTGGAACTTTACAAAAACAAATGAAAGTAAAAACTTTCCTGGAGTGGCTCCGTTACTGGGCGGGTTTGCCTCTCCTCTTCTGTTTCTGTTTCCTACACAACACTGTGTGCTGTGGTCTGGCAAACATTAGTGCCAATTCCACCATTGCCCCCTATAGTACGTATTCCCCTCTCTCCTGTTTGCTTCCTTGAAGTTACATCACAGGCATTACCTCACTGCACAGCACAACCTAGTCTAAACACACTCACTGTGATGTTGCCATAACAATGTGTTCCACTGGCTCTGGACTCAGCCTGACTCGTCCAGCACCGAGGCAGTCCATCACTCATAAAGCTGTAATGCCTCTCACCCGAGAGGCTGCAGGTCTCCATACTGCACACATCCCCCTCCATCGTTGCGATGACGACAGCCTGTTTTTCACGAGGAAAGCCAGAGAGGAGAATGGATTCACCAGATGTGCTGTATTAAATAGACAAATGGAGCATGGGAAAGCTCTTTATAAAAATAATGGTGCAATTTGAAAAGGAATGACTTCAGGGCTCAACACTAAGAAAGCATTAGCTTTTAGCTTATTGCAGGTCTTGTTCAATTTGTAGATTCATGATGAGAAGAGCTGAACTTTGTGTTAGGAAGAAGTCAAGGAACAGGAAGCATACTGGGTGTTTTTTTTCTATCCAAAGTCTTTTTAATGTACTGCACAGACAGCAGGGTACTCAGACATGTCAGAAAGCTCAAATACATAGACAAGTTTTGATATAATGTAGTCCCAGGGACCCATGTGGAAAGATGCTGTTGTTGATTTATTGCTGAGCTGTGTAATCATCTACACTATATGAGGGAAGCTGGGTTATAATGGTCATTCTTATACATTTTCCAGAAGAGGTTCATTTCTATGGAACTACAGAAAGTATTGCTGTTTTTGTTGGGGGTCCCCTGCAACACTTTCCAGAACCCCTCTGTGCCCCCAGACTCCAGTTGGGCTCCATTAACCAGTCCTTTCAGGATCTTGTGTAGGTTTTTTTTCTCCAAATTATGTATTTTCTAAATGTGCAATTAAACTTGTCACCATGTTTGTGTTATTTTGTGAGAAACTGCAGTATGGTTTCAACACTGCAAGTCTGACATTATTAATTAGAAGTAGTGGAGTAGAAGTATAAAGTTGCATAGCATGGAAATACTCAAGTAAAGTACAAGTACCTCAAAATTGTACTGAAGTACAGTACTGGAGTCAAATGTCATTACATATCTTGGTTACAATTCTTTATCAACCATGTTTAATGGATCCTTATCAAAAAGTTTTTTATGTAATGTTTTAATGGTATAATCAATATCAGGCAATATATTGTAAACATGTTTTATAACCCCTCAAATACTGACATCTGCATCAGACTCAAAAGTCAAGCAGTCATGCTCTAATTAGAACATGTGGGAGTAAAAAGGATTCATTCACATAGATGGAGAGCTAACGGTATTCTGAAGGATTAATGCAAAAATAGGGGGCGCCATCATGAAACCAAAAACATAAATGATAAATCTCTGTGTTTTGGTTTCTGATTTTTTTCTCACCGTGATTATCAAAACAGATATGTAGCAGAAATCAATTTCATTTGGACTTTAACACACAGACATGAGAATGATATTGATCATCTTAACTCACTCTCAGAGAGAAATCAAATCTGTGCATTTCACAAAATGATTAATGTTCCCTTAAACTTCTCAACAAGACACATATACTGACCGATGAGTAGTCGGTAGTGTTACTTACAGAGCACACCGTGTCTGCATCAGTAATGAAGGCTTCACCATGACATCAACTTTCTCAAGCTCTGAAGGAAAACATCCTGCCTCATTTAAAAAGCATTAATTTGTTTGCTTTAAGTCTCAACCAATATATGTGGCTTTTAAAGAAGATATAAAGAGAATCCAGTATACTACAGATACTTTACTGAGGAACTACGTCATTCCATTCCTTTTCCTTTTTTGCCAGAACCTCATTTCCTGAACTTAATGAAGAAGAAAATGTGTGCTTTCTCTGATGAATGTGAGTATAGCTCAACTTAAAGATGAATTATAACTGTCTAAACCAGGGAGTTGTAATGCAAGCAGATTTCAGACCTAATTACTACAGTCTGACATTTTATTGGAATCCTTATTGCTTTAAAATAGCTTGAGGAGTTGAGCAGAAATCTCATTATTGAGAGTACCATCAGTGTGTCTGTAATGCTGATGCAAAAACACTTAGAGTTAGTGGATAAAGCATGATGCTAACAAAGGCTTCATGGATCATACAGTAATTGTGGTTTTGCACGTTTTAGCCCATTAACAACAAATGTGGAATATTTTCCTGACTTCCAGGTAGTTATTCCAGTGTGGTATGAAAACTGATTTGAGATGGGTAATCCATCATCCATTTTTGTCAACATATTTGTATTGTAATATTCTGCATTCTGCAACATTTTAAAAACTGTGTTTAAGGTTTGCCTGACATCCAAAATTTGGAGTTGGCTGACTGAACAAGAACTCTGAACACAAACACTAAGCAAACATAAATATAATAAAATGAAATGAAAATGGTATTAGTATGCTTGTTTTTATAAACTAGCATTTGAAAAAGCAAAACACAATTTACTAAAATCATGTCTCTTCCTGAGGTGAACACAAATGTGTCTGTTGCTAGCCAGCCGAAACCACATATAGTTATTGCAGTTGTTTTGTTCTCTAACGTCTGGCAGCTGTCTGGGGCGTTACAGGAGTGCGATGCTAAATCTGTGGAGGACTCTTTTAACTTGCTCCAGTTAGTTTGTTCTCACGCAGTTCTTTTGTCGTCTACATACTTACACCATGCTGCATGACCCAGTAACAATAATGTCAGTTGACCAAAAAATAATGTGTTCAAATCAGTGTAGGAAAGTTTTACAAAATCTGATTGGGCAACTTTTGCCCCCACTGTCTAAAAAATTGGGGGTTTTCCAAAATTTTGGGGGCACTAAAATATAGTAATTAGTGCATAAGTTTGCTGTTTTTAATGAAATGAGCAAATTAAAATGCATAACATTACAGTAATCACCACCTTGTGCATGAGTAAATAAAAAGCATACTATTGAAGTGTGCAATCATGTGGAATAAGTACGTAATTTTAAAAACACAATCACAAACAGCAGCGATACTATTTCTAATAAATATAGCGGAGGGGGAGATTTAGAAATTTCATCGGGGGAAAAATCGGGGGAATTGAACCTCCAGGAGAACAGTGAGAGAGGGGCAGGAAAATCAAAAGGGTTGGCAAGTAGGATGCATATTTTAACATTTATCAGAATCAGATCATTTATATCATATATCATTAATATCGTTTAGAATAGAGTATCAGTGTGTTTTCGTGCCAGATTCGGTCGCGGCGGGCAGAGAAAATAGAACAGACGCCAAAACTCGGCAGAGTACAAGCCGGCCCACTGAAGCGGGCAACGCTTCGTAGCGCATCCCCCTCCTGTCTGAACCCGGCGTTATTTTCTGGGGGTGGCATTGGTTACGACCTAGGATTGCTTTCTTCTAACAGTTTAAGCTTTTTTAATGAGGTACCAGTCCGTGCAGCAGCCAACTTCACTGCAGGTTCAGGATCGCCTGGCCCCTGCTAGCTAGGTATCATAACAGTAGTATAAGTAGAATAAGGTCAATGTGTAATTTGGACAGTTTCCTCAAACAAAACAAACGCTGGCACCCTTTTTTGCACACAGCTTCACAATTTTCTTCGAAGGTCAGTTTTGAATCAATAATTGTCCCAAGGTGCTTGTAGGATTGCACACATTCCTCTGGCTGACCCTTAATGGAAATAACTTCATGTGTGTGGGCTTCTAAAATCATCATGTCTTTGGTTTTAGATATGTTTAATTGAAGACAGGACTCCTTACACCACTTGACAAACTTGTCAACGACCGGGCTGTGCTTAGTCTCATTATCCTGGAGCAGACTAACAACAACAATTGCATACTTTAAAATGGTCCTGTTCCCCCACCTACTCTGACACATATTTTTGTAGAGGATGAATAACAGGGGTGAGAGCACACATCCTTGTGGGGAGCCCGTGGAGGAGTAAACTTGGTCAGACAAAATACCATTTACTTTCACTCTTTGTGTTGCTGAGACCCCTTTCCCTCCAGATGTTTAAAAAGTAAATTAAGCAAGGTAACTGTGGCATCCTCTACTCCTCTGTGTGGTCTATAAGCAAACTGTATACAATCAAGTGCATACTCAGTTTTGCTTTAAGACTGACCTTACCAGTTTTTCCAAAATTTTCATTACAATTGAAGTTAAAGCAACTGGTCTAAAATCATTTAGAGTTTTGGGGCAACTTGATTTTGGTACAGGGACTACCACAGCATCCTGCCAGACCTTGGGTACATGTTGTGCCTGTAAAGACTTCTTAAAAATATGATGAAATACAGGACTGAGTTCTTTCGTACAAGATTTAAGTAAACGACCACAGATGTTGTCAGGTCCATGACTCTTATTTATTCTTACTGACAGGAAGGCCTTTTCAGTCTCCTTTTTATCTATGTCAAAGTGCTGGTTGTCTTAGACTGAGACTTAGTTCCTGGATTTCATTACTAAAATCAAAGGTATCAAAATTAAGATAAAAACGATTAAGAGCATTAGCAAACTCATCTGAGTTGAAGCCATCCAAAGTATGGCTGCTGTTCTTTGGATTCCGGAGGCCTGCTATAATTTTCATACTAGACCAGGCTGAACCAAGATTGTTTGCTGCCATCTTCTTCTCTAGTTCAGATTTATGATCTGCTTTGCTTTTAAAATTTCTATTTTCAGCTCCTTAGTAGCTATATGCAGATCAGAGGCTGCTGCCTGTTTAAAAGCAAGTTTCTTTTTCTGTTTGCTGGACTTAATAGATTTGGTCACTCATGGTTTATTGTTTGGGTAAATTTTAATTTGCTTACAAGGAATGATCACGTCCCTACAAAAGGCAGCATTTGACCATGTTACATCAACAAAATTGTCAAAATCATTACCACAGGACTGTTCAAACATGTCCCAGTCAGTGCAATCTTAGCACTCCCGCAGACAGAGCACAGACTCCTCTGTCCAATCTCTTATGTCCTTTGTCTGTGCTTTCTCTCTCTTTAAAACTGTTTTATATACAGGCAATAGATGCACACAGTCCTGATCAGCAGAGCCCAGTGGGGGTAGTGGGAATTAATTGTAAGCGTCCCTTACTGACCCATAACAAAAATCTAATGTCTTATCCCACCTGGTTGGACAGAAGACATATTGGTAAGTGTCCTTTTCAGGGAGACATGGTTGAGATTGACTGCAGTTCCAAAGATAGTGCAGAGGGCAGAGGCAGCATTTGCCTTCGGATGGATGTACACCGCTGTTATAAAAAGTTGCGGAAACTCGCGTCACAGATAGAAAGGACGCTACGATACAGATAAAAGTTCGACATCTGGTGTAGAGATGCGTTTTATGACATTCACAGAGCTACAGTATCATTTGTTAAAATATAAACATACCCTGCCACCTTGAGTTTTCCCAGTCACTTCAGCCATTTGATCAAGACGGAATGGAGCTCCAAACCCGTCGATGAACAGGTCAGTGTCCTGCTCGCGCTCGGTGAGCAATGTCTCAGTGAAGGCCATGACGCAGCAGTCTCTGAAGTCCTTCTAGAAACAAACAGAGACGATACGTGTTAGAGATGAAAATGGAAATCAAATGAATTGAATGAAAATAAAATAATGGTTAAAAGTAGGATTAGGATATTGGCCTAAATAAATATCTTCTTTTTTTGAAATCTTGGGGGCAATTTTTGCCAAATTTCCGACGCTGGTTCATTGTAATGGACAACTGTTAAATCTCTGAAGCACTGTACTGGAATGAACTGAAACTAGCGGATGCCTGGAAGTTAAGAAATCAGTCCAAAATATGATGTGTGTGGAAAGTAGTTGGGAATAAAGTATACCCCATTTGAAGTCTATGGGCTGAAAATTCAAAACCACCAGTTTTTTTAGTCCTTAGAGTTTATTTTCATTTTTTATTTTAATTATTTACACCTCTCGCCCAATGTCAGCTGGGATAGGCTCCAGCCCCCCCACGACCCTCTGAGGATAAGCGGTATAGATAATGGATGGATGGATGGATGGGGTGTTTGTCGACTGATGAGAGATGATACTTTTTTTCTGCACTGCATCACTGCACATGCAAACACAAACACAGAAATACATTTTTCTGAAATGCTGCTCATTTTAATGTGAGGCATTTCATGGCTCCTACAAGTCACATCTGTTTTGCTGAAGTTGATTTCCTCCCAAGGCTCCCAAAGACTTGATAACTCCACCAGGGTTAAACACATAGCTTACACACACACACACACACACACACACACACAGTGCACTGAGACTATGATGAGTCAAATTGAGGGTTGCTAATTATAGCCTGGGGAAAGTTTTGCCTTTTTGCTCGTCATCAGCTGTCTTTGGGAAGAGCAGAGAAAGAGAGGCTGTTGGTGGGGGGTTGATGGGAGGTGGGCGGCGGCTTCTTTCTCCAGGCATCCGGCCTGTCCTCTTCCTCGACCGTGCACGCTCATCGTGCAAGCTCCTTGCATCTGGACCTCTTCAACAACCCCCACCCCCAAAGCTCTGCCTCCTTCCACTGCTTATATTGTCTTTCATTTTGGTTTCACAGCATAAGGGTATGTTTTTTACGAGTTGTCCTTTCCTCCTTTGAGTGGCCTTTTCTCCTTTTCTCATACGGGGAGGCAGGGTTGTGCCACAGCATACAGAGGGGAATGTGTGATCCAATTAATTAAAATCTCATCAAGTAAAATCAAGAAACAGTGTGGATAAATCTGATGTTGTTCTATATTTTTCTTATTGTAAACAAATCCATGAATAGACCCAAACCCAAATGTGTTAGTCTGTTTCTCAATACTTTTTGACTTAAATTATGGAATAATGCAAATATAGATTTAAAAATGTGTAATTCGCTTTTGGTTTTCAAAAGAGTGGTTTACAAAGATATTTTTGAGGGTTACAAATGTAAATGATTATTTTCTTTTTTTTCCTTTTTTGGAGGGTAGCTTAAATAGAAAAGAATGCAGGTTAGGCATATATAAGCATTGTTGTTTCTGCCTGAGCCTGTTCAGTCTTCCTAAATTTCCTAAAACAGCTGCTCACTGTAGTTTTTATCAAACAAACAGGAGGATATAGTGCATTTGTTGGGGAATGTTTCGGGCAGCAGAACAGTGTGTGTGTTCATGGTGATGAAGGAACAACAGTGTGGCTCACTAATGTGTTCTCAAATTCAAATTGAATTTAAAATTATTTTTTTCTAAGAAATCAGTACATGCATCTTCTTAGTGGTAAATTGTAATTACCAAAAGGATAAAATAAACATTTTATTTAGTTTTCTGCACTGATAGCACCCCCTATATTGGTTCTATATATTGTGGAGGGCATTCTGCAGTGCACATGAATTTCTGGTACTGACCAATAACATCAATACTGTAAGTGATTCGAAACACAGAGTAACATACGGAGTGCTGAATTTCCAGGACTACCTGTTGCTGTGAGTTTTGTCGGTGTGGTCATTTGCCATCACCACATCTAAACCCATGGCGGAGAGACAGCTAAAGCCAGCTAGACTCCCTCCTTTCTATAACATGGGATGAAGGCAGCACAAAGAGTGCAGGAGTTGTCGATGGCTTGTGTTGAAATAACATGAACAAAAACGTCTGGTGGGAATCAGTGCTAACGTTAGAAAACTAGGCTAGCTAGCTTCCAGAGTGGAATACAGACGCAGCAGCGCAATGCATTCTCTCAAGTGTTGATGATAGATAAATGATAGATTCCATTTCTAATGGTTGATGTCTAACACGATGTAAGCTCTATGACGTTCTCCAGTTAGAATCGCACCATGGAAGTTAACAGTGTGCCTCCTAGCAACGCCAGTTTTCAGTTGTCCCTGAACTGATGTCATGGGAAACCCCCACAGCAGCACCCAAAGTTTTATCTTCTTTTGAAAAATGTTAAACTATGCACAGTAGCTGCAGTATGATTATAGTTTATATTTCTTTATACATGACATGAGGAAAATTCAACATTGTGTTTGGCTTTAATAGTTTTTGGACAACAATGGAGCTCTATGGCACAGAGAAATAAGATTTATCAGGTTTTAGATACACACATAATACTTTAGTACTGTAGGATTACTTCATTGATTTTGTGTACTAGGAATTTTCATAGCAGAGATTTATATGAAGTTAAAGATGTGCATGAACTGCCTGCTTGTGTTTACTCTGCGCTCTTTAGTCTGCACTCACAGAGGGAAATCTACCTGGCAGCGCTGTGTAGATGTTTACAAAACATGTTTGTTTTATCTCACCAATCACTACAGAACAACTTCCATTAAATCACGTCACTGGTGCATCTTACCTGGCCAGATACAACCCTCCAACACATTCCTAACAGTGAATGTATCTACCCCAGAAGCATCCATTGTGTTATTGTCTTAAAGTCAGGCGTAGTTGGCATTACAAGTGTTTTAAAACCCGATAGGTATTTAGCAGTAAAAAAGTAGGAAACGGGGTGGACTCTGGAGCGAGACGCCTCTTTCCTGTGTTTGCATGTTCTCAGGACCCCTGTGTGATGTCCGGGGCACGGTGGTTGGAGATGAAACTTGGGGAATAGGGGTGTCAGATGGATCCAGGCCTGAAGCTGTTAGTCCAGAGGATCCTCCAGAAGCAGGATGCAGCCCCTCTATCGCCCTGCTTCCTGTGTGAATGGAAACTCAGATCCAGACTCTGTCCTGGGGATTCCCCCTCACACACACACAACCACATCCCCAAACCCCACCAGGGCCTGGTACCACACATCCAGCTCAACCCCCCCCCCATCTACTCTGCTCCCCCCCCTAATTGCTTTTATGTCTTTATTCTCACAGTGTGAGAAGTTTGACAATGTACATAAACGAAATTCCAGAATAGCAGCGGGATATGGAAAAAGCACATGTGGAAGCAGTTTGCCGCCCCACTGGAGAAGACTGGGAATCTGCAGTTTTATAGATTTGTTCTGAGCAGAGAAGGATGCCGCTATTAAAGCTCAGGGACCACGTCCACTTGTTTGTGCCTTACAGGGACTAAATCCTTGCTTCATATGCCTTGTTGAACTACACAGGGCTATGTTTAGTGGATTGAACTGCCCATGTGTTCGTCACTGATTTATGCCGGTCCTTGTATAACTCCTCTGCTTCATGCCAATTCACTGTGGTAACACAAGCTGAAATTGTTTTGTATCCAAGCAAAGTGAATTCCTCATGAGGAGTACATTGGCACTAACTAAGTCATAACTGTTCAGAAAGTATGGAACAAAAACTGGCTAACAGCAACACAAAGCAAGACTTCTTCAAAACATATGGAACAAAATAAAAAATAGGCTAACACCAAGACTTAAAACTCTTCAAAAACCATGAAATTACATGGAGAACTGACAACATTTAAAAAATAGTATTTCTTCATAAAGTATGTAATATGTATGGAGCAACTATAAGAATGGGCAAACTGTGACACTTATGAGTATTTCTCTGTATAGAACAAACATTGAGACTAACAGGGACACTTTTCTCAACATAATTGAGAACTGGCTAACAGTGACAATTAAAAGTGATATTTCTTCAAAAAGTATGTAACAAAATTGAAAACTGGCTAACATATGGAACAAAACAGAACAGACTAACTGCGACACTTTAAAGTACTATTTCGGCAAAAAGCATGGAATAGCTGCTAACAAATAGTAAAAAGTATTTTTTCTACAAACTTACAGAACAACGAGAAGGGGCTAATAGCAACACTTAAAAGTAATTTTTTGTTGAAACAACATTGAGAACTGTTTAACAAAAGACAAATGGGTCAACTGCAAAGTGTAGAGTGTAACACTGTGAAAAAAGACCTTGATACAGTAGGAAGGTACGTGTGTGGTGGGAGTATGTGAGGGATTTGGTACAGTGGTATTATTTGATTATTGTTTTATTATCTCTACTTTTATTTGCCAAAAACAGCTTCCTGATCCACCCATTGCTTCTGTACAAAGCAATGGGAGCTGAAGGATTTCATCATCCTTAACACTATTTAGGAACCTCAGGGACTGCTCAATAGCAGGTGATACAACATGCTCCAAACAGCAGAATTATGGGTGTATGTGTGGGCCTATGCTGACAGATTAATATCCCTATTAAATCCCTCTACCAGTAGATTAACCTTGTTTTAATAGCTACATGAATACAATGTAAAGGCTTTCTCTGAGGATTTACATAATGCAGAATTTTGAGTAGCAGAGTGGGCACTATTTACTGTCAGAGACATCTTTCTAGAATAGTCCTATTGACCTGCAGTTTGGCATTTGGACATAAAACAGATTCTGTCGTCTTTACCTTTATCTCTGTTCTAGCTCCAGTCCTTCCTCCCTTCTGCCAAATACAGGCTGGCTGGAAGTGATGTCCTGTTTGCTGCTGTTTAACAACAAGGGAATTGGACTCTCATTGCTCCAATTGTAGGAGTCGAGGGTGGGGGGCTGGTAAAGGTACAACCAGCTCCAGATGTGGGTCTGCAAGTAAAAGCTCCCAAGACTGTATATAGTATAAATCTGATGACTGAGGCCATAAAAACAGGTTCTCCCCATGTCTTCAGTGGTATCCCTCAACCTCTCTGAGATTATTGCTCTATCTCTCACCGGTAAATAGTTGGCAGTGCAGCCTTCCAGCCGGACCAGTGGAAACATTCTTCAGCAGTGCTGCTTTCGCAAGAGGAATTTTAAAAATGTTTATTATCTGTATATATTTTTGCCCTGTCCTGTTTGGTTTGTAAAACATCTTTAATGAGTCGTTCGAGACACAAATGTACTCAGTTTTAATTTACAGTTTCAACATTAATGATGCTTTATAGATCTCTTTTAATTCTGTTGTTTCCTGATGTGTCAGATTTGGGAGCTCATGCTGCATTCATGTCATGTTACATTTACATGTATTCATTTGGAAGATCTACAAATAAGGAGAAGGCTTTGAGTGCCTCAACACTTGGTGTTAGCCACACATTCCTTGTTTTAAGGGTAAAGTATGAAGTAACATGAAGCTACACGAAGTAACACATAAGTGCATAGAGCATGACTTTATTAGAGAGAGAGAGAGAGAGAGAGAGAATATTAGATGAGGAAATACTCTCAGAAAAGGTCTTCAAGTTCTTTTTAAAGACAGAGGCAGATTCTGCTGACCAAATTGAGTCCAGTAACTCGTTCCACCACCAACTGAGCACAACCCTTTGTTAAAACAATGCAAGAGGCTGCTTTGGTGGGAGCAGTTCATATTCTGGCAGAGCAAGGTCATATAAAATTAGATGGTGAAGCTCATATGATAGCTTCCTCCATTTTAAACTCACCAGGTCTCCTTTCCCTAAAAGCTCGGCACCATCGGTTGGTAAACTGATTAAACTGACAGTGTCACCAAAGTTGAACTTTATGTGAAAGCTCTGCACGGATTCACTTCATAAGTGCGTCCCTTGTGCTTGTTTTGATTCTGTATGAATTAATTGATTTCAGTCCAAACGTTTAATGTTATTAAATCTTCTCAGACCAGGGTTTTACAATGGAAAAACATTCAGTCTGACCAATGCCTTTATCCAGAGGATAAATCTTGACAACTATGGGCCTCATCACAATGAAACCCGCTGTGAAAAATACTTTCCCCAGAGGATGAAGCCTAATGATTGGCCATCCTCGTGATCTTACTTCTAGAGTCACCATCAGGACAAAAGTTCCACTTGTAAAGAAAAAACATCAAAATCTAATGGGAAGATTGCCATGGAATTTACTGAGCACATTCTTAGTTCCCAGAGGATGAACCCTTTTAATTTCTGACACTCCATGAGCTTTCCTCCAGCACCACCCTCTTCCCTCTTACTTCCCCCTTTCACTGGTGAGTCCCTGGTGCCAGAAATGTGTTTCCAATCTGAGTTGTGCTCATATGGGACATTAGCATGTGGAACAACAGTTTCTGCTCAGAAACTATGAGGGCTGTTTGAGGAAACATTCACCGACAGCCAGCTCAGAAACTATGAGCCATAACAGGCAAACCTTGCTTTGATAATCCTGCTCCACATGAAAACAACCCTGTTAAAATCACAAATGGAACCGCTACAGAACATATTTCATATTACATACCCCAAAATCAGTCTTGTGAAAGTTATTGTACAATGTATTTTCCTCCCGAATGATTGGTTGACTGTAAAACATGGATACAGATTTGGTGACATCACTCAAAGGTGTCTGTAGGAACATTTTAAAGCACTGATTCTTTGCTTAGCTTTAGTTTTACACCCAGAAAATCAAAATTGGTCAGAGGGGAGAAAACCTCGATGGGAAATACAAGTGGCAACCACCACAGCTGACTACAGTAAGCTGAAATACCTGTCAAGGAAAATATTTCACTAGTCTATCAAAGAATGATTGACTCAGCTGAGCGTTTGTGGACAAAGACTTTGTGAGAATTTGATGCATTGATTTGTTGCGTCTTCCTAATTTATCTCTCAAGCCTCTCAGCATCTACTCATACTGTATCTTTAGGCAAAGCCCTATTTAAAGTATGCTGGAATTATCTTTGTCAACATTGGGATAAATGTTATTTTATTACTTCAGTGAACGGTTGCCTAGTAACAGCCACAGCTATCGTTCTACCATAAGATGCTGTCTTCCTGTGCTGATGTCTCATACAAATAAAAGGTTGTAGTTAGGTTCAAAACCATGGTCAGTTCTCAGAAACAAAATTAGATATTTTTTGCAATGGTACATTTACTCTATTTAAGCATGTTGTTTTTTTTCTTAGCCTTGTTTCAGACATCTGAATCATGGCCCACATCTCCAATTTGTTGTGTGTTTTAATCTACCTGTTGTTGTATGCACATTTTCAATTTGGGCATAAAAAAACCTGAGTGGAAACACCGAAATGTTGGTGTATTGATTATAACAAAATGTCACTAAAAGCAATGGCGAAAGACAGAATAAATGCTGTTGTACATGAAGCCTGTGAGTTAACGTGAAGAGCTGAAAACATCAGATGTGTGTGGAGTGATGAGGAGGCTGTAACCTTCCTCACATGAACACATGAAACTAACAGAAAGCTCATATTTCCGTCATGTTTTCCACATGGTTTTCCATCATTTGAGCTTTGACTGGAGCTATTTGCATGACATCTCGTTGTGTCCTCTTCTTCTTCTGCAATGGTTTAATGGCAGCGACTGGAGAATCAGTTCCACCAACTGTTTACCTTGATGCACCCAGCTCCTAATATTCACATAACAGTAGTGGAGAGGAAACACGCATTAATTCGCTTTGTCTTTTGCCAATTTTCTGGAAATTTGGTTAAAATTTGTGTTACATTTGGATGGAAACTTGGCTATTGAAATAGGTCTGGTGTTGTCCTCATTGATGGCTGATTGCTGTTGGTGAAACAATCAACCAATCAGAGCTTTGGAGGCAACATTAAGAACAGGGCTGTAATACATGGCTAGCTAGTTACATCCATGAAAAATAGCGACAGAAATATGGCCACAAGTGTGGGTGGGATTACCGCAGCTGCACAGGGTGTTGCAGAAATAACAACCGTTGTATCGGCATAAATTGTCACTAAAAACATTAAGTTAGCTGCTCATGGCAACCGCTACCACAGCCACGCCCATGTCAACTGAAAATGACCATGGCAGGATGGGTACATAACTCGCTGCTGATTGGTTAGGGAAAAACAAAACAACTGCAAGGTTCAGACTCCAGCGATCAGCTAGATATTTTCTGCTGAGATAACTCATCACTCTGTTGGTTTTGTTGGACTGCAATAACACACAGTCCACTTGTGGTTGTGGGGTGCTATTGTGATTTGGCAGCTTGCAATCACTGGCTGAGAGTATTTCAACCAGACAACAACCAAGAGTTTAATCTCATGTCATCAAGTTACTTACACTATTATTAAGTAACTAGAGCTGATATCATGTTCGTGTTTTCAAACGCTGAAAGAAATGGGCACGGCAGCTTGAACTGAGAAGGCTGCTAACATTAACTGATTGGTCTTGCTAATAAAGAAAAGGGAGGAGAGATAAAAAGGTTCGCTAAGAGTTTAATTGACATTGCATCTGATCCAAATTGAACAGGTTTTGAAACCCAACCCAAGTTCTAACCCGGACTCAACTGGTAATGCTAAGTACCAGGTGATAAGCTGCTAATGAGCTGATGTGTAGACACTGAATTGGAAGATGACTGTGATTAACTGTGATTCAAGTATTTAATTGAGCTGCCATGCAGCATCCACAAAAACACACCCATCTCATCATCAAGTCAACCTGGATACTGTCACTGCAGCTCCAGTCACCTCCCGAGGCCATGAAGAAGGTCTTAGCTCTCTGGTTTGGAGCTTTATGAGAGATATTTGCGTGCTCACAACTCATGACAGAACTCTCCATTACCATCAAGTTAGCATGAAGTCCTCTGAGGGGGGATTTTCCCTTTGAGACACAGATGGAGACCACAAAACCTCCCACAGAAAGTTAAATTGAATTTGGCTTGAGCAGAACATCAAACTGCTGTGAGTCACCAGCAGCAGGACAACAATGCGGTCAGTGTGTGATCCTGATCAGTGCTCTTGCATTCGGTGCTCGAGTCAGCCAGTTAGTTGTGACACCACGTTGACCTTTCTGTACCTAAGAGGACACCTTCGGTTTTCTGTCTTCCTGAATTATAAATCTCATCCTCAAAACAAACTGAGGTTGGTTCCTTTGTTAAAAACATCCAGCACCATGAACTGTGAGTCATTCTGCTGTAGAAAAACACATTGACTGTCTCTGTTTCACATAGCAAAAATTCATCATTTATATCATTTGGTGCCCATCCTGGTTCTCTCTGTTGCACCACACCCTGTGAATCCTCAGTGCAAACTGGTTGAACCTCACAAATTCACATGCAGTAACAACAACATTTTCATTGTACTAAATTCAAGTTTGAAGCATTGAAAAAAAGATCATATTTATCTATATGGACTCCAATTTCTTGATTTCTGATCTGGCTAGCATAGTAGATTTGGTGATTTGCAGGTTAAAAGGGACCGAAACATCAAGGTTAAAATTGGGCTAAATTCAGTTGTAAGTTTTTAGACATCTGTATTATATGCAGTAAACCTGCTTCAAAAATGTGATTGGTTATTAACATATAGTTTACGCTCTACTTCAAGATTAAATAAAGTGATGTAGTAGCTTAGACATCTAATTAAACATAAACCAAATTTAGGCCGGTTCTAACCAGGACATCTCAACGTTTTGTGCACGGAGGATATTACTAAACTGTGCGAAAATGAGCAAATAGAAAAAATATGTGTACTGTGTAAATATCATTTTATAAATCATAAATCAATAAAACCTCTTGGGTCAGTCGAGCTGTTAATCAACTCCTATTAGCAGCACTCGAACTATTAGCCAGCGTGGCTGCCCAGAATGAGTGTAGTGTAAACAGTGTGTAAACAGTGTATTTGGGCTGATCTTGAGTCTGTCTCCAGTGTTGAGGCGTGCTGGAGTTGGGCTGTTGGGTTGAGCCATTTTGGCTAACCTTTGATCACCTCTCATTCTGTCTGCAGAAGTTGCAGCCTTTGGTGTCCGAAGTTCTCCATCCACCAATTCTTCCAAGTTTGTTTCTTCACTTTGTCTACCTTTTCTGTGCCATTTGAAATGCAAACAAACATACTGATTATTAATGAATGTCCATTTTTGCTCTGAAATACATGGTTTTTAGTGGACAATTTGTGTTCTCACAGGGTTAGGATGGGTTGGATATATTGGACGATATAAACCCCGACTATGTTCCACTTTATTTTAACATCAAACAACGTTTTTAAAATTCTTCCTTTCTACAATATCTACACATGGCAACCACGGTAGCATTAAGGTTAGGGAAACTTCATGGTTAGGGCAAATAAACCATGGTTGAGGTTATGGAAAGTTTGTGTTTACAGTTTAAAAAAGTGAACATTAATTAGTTAGTATCTGACTGTGTATTTTCAAATGCGTCATATTTAAGCATTTTAACTGAGCAGTAATCACATGTTCAAATCTCTGTGGCTATGGATTATAAAGAAAGAGAAGTTTGGCCTTAAACTTTATCTCAAATATGTGATTTATATTACTTTTCATTTATGTTGCTCAGATCCCATTTGTCCTTGCACTTTATGATTAATGGCCTTCTAAAAGTGCTGTGAAACAGAAGCTGAAGTAGATTCACCTGTCATGTAAACACCTGCTCAGCAGGTGTAGCTGTTTGCCGTGAGGCCACAGGCCTAGGGACTAGTTCACAAATATGGGAGTAGTCTTTCCACAAATATGCATCTTCCTGTAGTGTGGCTGGTGGTGGCATGTGAATTTCCCATCGTATTCTAAATGCTGTTTTGTAGATATTTTTCCCCATTGGGTTAGGTTATTGTCAAACTACATCCTTAGGGTTAGGAGGGTTGACGTTAACACAATTCAACTTTATTTATATAGCATCTTTCATATAAACATGCAGCCCAAAGTGTTTCACAGAGCAAGGGTAAAACAGCACAGACAAAAATAAAAAATCAAAAAAATCAAAATAGACAACAATAAATAGAATTTAACAGTCTTACCTGAAAGACCAGAATATTCTCAGAAACAAAAACAGATTTTAAAAAGCAAATCAGAGAGGATCTGTCTCTATGCTGACACAGAGTTTGTTTAGTTGTGCTCTGGTTGTTGCAGCCAGCTATAGTGCAGTTGTGACTTACTCTCCAGCAGCTGACGCTCACAGTGAACACAGTGTGGAGATGACAGAACTGTGAATGGAAATGGTGGGTCTGTGTCAAATTCCAGTGAGTCACCATTAAGCGGCATGCCTCCTCTCTCACCTCCCCACATCTGGACGCTGTTAACATTCCTCACTGCTCGTGCATGCGCGTGCGCACACACACACACACACACACAGACAGACAAAAGCACTGTTAAATGTGTAGCTGTGCAGATACTGTATATGTAACTATTCAGTCTCAATTGTTGCTGTTAAAAGGACATTCTCACACCCGAGAACTCACACATGCACACACCTCAGTTATGTGTGTGTGAGACAGTGGTTGCATTTGTTCAGGGATTCACTGTGTTTTAATCCACCTGTTGTTGTATGCACATTTTCAATTTGGGCATAAAAAAACCTGAGTGGAAACACCGGGAATTTAAAAAAACTATTTCTATTCTCAAAGATGATCTAAAGTGATTTTAAACAGTATTCTGGCCTGAATTTAGACATTAATTCACTACTGAGTTACTGCAACTTCTGCTGAGGGAAGCGTTATCATATACTGTAGCTTCCACTGCATAAAATGAAACTTTGATCTCTGCATTGAATATGTAGTCTTTTACTAAATATTTAACATATAGCTGTAGAGTTACTTTAGAGCAATGGCTGCTAAATAGTTACACCTGTGACAACAGAAACAGTACCTCTAGTGAAAACAACCTCAGTCTGAGAGATGTGTCACTGTCTTCAGTTGGCAGAGCTAAATTGCAGCACGTTTGCTTCCAGACTTTATGTTTAGCTAGGCTGAACATGTCCTGGACCCATCAAACATGTTCTCGCCTCAATGACAAAGTGTCTTTTTTTCTGTGCCTTCCAAAATTACAATATGACCAGAGGTGTAGTGGTGCATATACGCAGGTATAAAGCATATGCCACAAGCGGGGAAGGTTTACCGTATACCTACCTAAAAACAGCCACACATAGGTATCAGTGCACGAGCAGCCAATCATGTTACAATCTGTCATCTGTGGAAGACTTTTGTTCCCTGACTTTACCTTTTGAAGGAATAGTTCAACATTTTGGGGAGTACGAATATAATTTGCTTGCTTCATGTCTATGCATTAAGCACAAAGCTGCAGTCAAGAGATGGTTAGCCTAGCTTAGCATAAAGACTGGAAGCAGGGGGAAACTGCTAGCCAAGTGAAAAACATGTGCCTAATCAAAGATGGACGTGATAGCTTGAGCGTCTGCGGCAGGTCTTATACAGCTTCCCTAATTTGGGCCTGTTATAACGGCTTTAATCGGCTGATCTACAACTGCTTTGAATTATAAAAGTTTTATTCACCTCCTGTTGCTTGACCTTTTCTGCCGAGTATTTCCTCTGTGCAGAAAATAACTCTGCTCCTCGCTATGGATCAGGCCGAGGTTTCCCTACAAACAATTTGGGACGCGATTCAGCAAAAGTCGAGACCATTCAAACTGGTCTCAACAACATCCAGGGATCTTTATCTTCACTGTGTGATCAAGTCATGAAGCTCGAACACAGGGTGAGTTCTAATGAAGATAACAGTGATGACCTGACAAAACGTGTGCAATCACTCGAAAAGGAAAATGCCTACCTGAAGGATAAAGTTGACGACACTGAGAACAGAAGTTGATCATCTAACCTTTGATTTATTAATATCCCTGAGCAAAGTGAAGAAGAGACACTTCTTGAACCAGCTGATCCCACTACTTCTTGGCAAGGAGAACTTCCCCACTCTGCCGGGCATCAAAAGGGCTCACCGCTCTCTCACCTTCAGCTCTAGCACCAGATCTACTCCTAGACCCATCCTGGTTAAGTTCTTACATTTCCAGGACAAAGTGAGGATTTTACGCCTGACCAGGGAAAGAAGGGAGCTCACCCATATGGGCACTCGAGTCCATATTTATCCCGACTTCAGTGCTGGTTTGATCAATAAACGTCAGCAATTTGATACTGTCAAAAAGAAACTTCGTGCCGCTGATATAATGAAATGGCCCTCTTTCTTTTGTTAATTATACTTTTTCTTTTTCCTATAATTTCCATGAGTTTTGAAAAAAAATTTTTTTTTTAACTTGGAATAAGCAGGGCCCTCCCTTTGTTCTCCTACATAAGCTACTTAGCAGTCTGAGCCTGTGGTTATTTGCTCTATTTCAGTTAACCTGCCAGTCACTTCTTTTATGTATTTGTGTGTGTACAAGTGTGTATATGTGTGTTGTTTATCTGTCTGTGTCTGGCTGTCCTGCTTGCTGCTCTCACTCCACACCCCATCACCCTCTCCCTCTCAACTAAGTTTTGCTGATCTTTTATTTTTGAACTGAATCAGCTAAAGGTTTGAAGATTATTCATTTTAATATTAGGAGCCTTGTTTCAAAAATCGATCTCATAAGAGTATGGGTTACCCTTCATAAACCCAATATTATCACTATTTCTGAAACATGGTGTATCATTCCTAACATAGAACCAGTCAATTTTGAATGTCTTTTCATTAACATTATTTTTTATGATAACAAACATTCAACTATTATAGGAATCTGCTCCGACTGACTCTACAAAGTGTATTCTGTCAACTATTAATTCTCTTGAGAGGCATAATGAAGTGATTATCTTGGGTGACTTCAATAGTAACTGGCTTGATCGCTCCTCCTCCAGTGATAGGAATTTATTTGGTAGTGTAAACCTCAGTTAATGAACCTACTAGAGTGGATTATCGGTCTTCATCTTTGTTGGACTGGATATTTGTCCTAATCCTGAAAGGATAATTAAATCTGGTGTTATGTCAGATTGTCTGAGTCATCACTCTCTTATATTTTGTGTTTGGAAAATTTAAGTTCTCCCACCCAAATATATTAGACGGAGACAATGTAAGAATATTAATGCAGATTAGTTTATTCAAGACCAAACTGCCATTAACTGGGATAGATTTCAGGTAATTCCTTTTGTTGATGATGCCTGGAACTTCTTTTATTCTGAAGTTACTAACGTAATTGATAAACATGCTCCTATATAGACAATTGGAGTTAAAGGTAGACATTTACCCTCGATCAGCGCACATCTTATCAGTCTTTTCAAACAGAGGGATAAAGCCTGGGCCAAATATCGCTCATCTAAAGATTCTGCTGATTGGGAAACCTACAGATACTTGAGGAATTTATGTAAGACTAAAACAAGGAATGCAAAATCCTAATGCAAAACCACTATAAAGAATGCTTTTCTCAGGATTTTCATAACCCTAGACCGTTTGGGAATCAATTGAACCGTATTCTCAATAAAACCAACATTAATAATGAAACAATTTCTGATCCTTTACTTATTTCTCAGGCTTTTAATCAGCATTTCTCATCTGTGGTTCCCAACACATTAATTCCTATGGTACGATTGGTTCCTTAAGCCTTATTACTACTAATGATTCATTTCCTCTAGAAAAATCTTGCCTATTGATGTTTTTTATGCTATACGTGAGTTAAAAGAAAGCAGTAGTGCTGGTCCAGATGGTTTGGGAGCCAAATTTGTTAAACCTGCTGCTCATGTAATAATGTATCCCCTTGCAGATTTATTTAACTTGTCTCTCTGTACTTGTTCAGTTCCTCCCATATGGAAATGTGCCAGAGTTACCCCTGTTCTCAAAGTTGGAGACCCATCTGATATGAATAATTATCAACCTATTTCTATTTGTACTATTGCTAAGATCTTTGAGAAACTTATTTTTTACTTAATTATCACAGTACATCAATCTGTTCAATATTTTATCTCCATACCAATCAGGTTTTAGACCTAATTTTTCCACCACCATGGCTCTTCTAAAATTAACTAATGATGTGTTCTCATCCTTTGATAAAGGCCAACTCACAGGTGCAATTTTTATTGATGTGGTTGATCACTACCTCCTCCTTGATAAGCTTGATTTTATTGGCTTAAATCAAAATGCTCTCCTCTGGTTTAATGCCTATTTTCATAATAGGTCTTTCAAGGTTCTCAGTCAGACTATTTCATTGTTGAAAAGGGTGTTCCATTCCTTTTCTCTATTTTTATTAACGACTTACCTCAAATATGCTCTAATTGCCTTGTTCATCTGTGTATTTGCAGTGTATGTTTGTTATGTATTGCTGTCTTTGTATGTGTTTTCTTTTGTATTTGTGTCTACAGGACCCCCTCGAAAATGAGATGGTACATCTCATGGAGCTATCCTTTCAATACATTCAAATTCAAATGTGCCTACCAACATCTCTAAGGTAATCCATACAGATAATAAACAGAAATGTAAAAATGACAATTAGTGGTTTTAGGAGGAATTACACACTATAACCAAACCTTAACTATAGCATTAGCAGATCAGGAAACAGTTGTAAATCATTAATTTACAAGCTCCTCAGCACTATATGAAGTAACTGAAAAACTGAAACCTTCACCATTGGTCAACAGCACAAATTTGCACGTCAAAGAATTGAACCATACGCAATCTGTCTCTTAAAATTGACACCAATCGTATCCTCTGAAGACTCTGCGCCCGACAGCAAATACATGTATTTCCCAAAATGTGGGACTGTTCCTTTAAGGTCTGACTTCATAAATGTGATTTTGAATGCAGCGAGCCAGCACCACCAGAGGTAAAAAGTCTCATGAATAAGCGTGGAAAGACTTCCTCAGCCTGTCACTGAGAGAGTGAGCGGAATATTCAACACCTTCAGTATGGAGCCGGTCCTGCGGGTGGTGCAGTGACGGCTGCTGGTACCCCTCCCTCGTCCCTCGGCTGACCCCGGTTTGAAGCCAGTCTGTCAGGGAGAGAGGGCTTATAGCTCTGGGCACATACCGCCTTAACAACTCCCCCTCTGTTTACCTGTGAACTTGAACTCCATTCACAAACTGGTTGGACCACTACGTGTGTGTGTGTGTGTGTGTGTGTGTGTGTGTGTGTGTGTGTGTGTGTGTGTGTGTGTGTGCAAGCAGGCGTATATAACTTTACGTCTCTCTGTCTGTCAACATGTTTGCCTGTCTGTGTGTGTGTGTGTGGAAACAGTAGCGATGTGCGGTATAGCCTGAAGGTGTGAGGTGCGAAGCCTTTGAACTGGCTGCTTTAGCAAATAAATGTGAGAAGTGAGAATACTTTCCATCATCTTCATCACATTCATACTTCATCTCAACAAGAGGCGGTGGGAAATGAAAATCTGTTCATAAATAGGCTTACTTATAAGTATTTCTATACGTACAGGGTACCGTACAGAAGTTTGGGGAAAAATGGTTTGGTTAACTGATATCAGTGTCTGCTAATGCATTTTAATGCATCAAAATACAAAAGACTTTTCCTGCATTTGCTCCTGAAAGTGACTGCTTGTGAAATGGCTAAAACATGACATGATGTAGAAATGCCAGAGAGCTTGCCTTGTGGCCGTCTCTGACAAAAAGCCATGCTGAACCCATTTGGTTTGTTACACGCACCACATCTTTGCATTGTATCTATTTTCCAGCTTTCAACAAGGCCCTTGTCCTCTTCTCTGTTTTGAATCACTTTTCATAAATGTGCCTTGTGGCTATCGTGCAGCTCTTGCTTTTTCTATTAAATGAATAGTTCAACATTTTGGGGAATACACCCAGACATTTGCTTTCTTTCTGAAATTTCAGTGAGCTTTAGAGGTGTAGGAAGGTGTATTTTTTAACTTAGGACAGAGGTAGGATAGTTGTTTCCCCCTGCTTCCAGTCCTTATGCTAAGCTAGGCTAACCATGCCCCAATTCCAGATCTGTTTTTTACACACAGGCATGAGTTTGATATCCATCTGAACATGTATCTGTCTGAAAGAAAGCAAATAAGTGTATTTGTCAAAATGTTGCACCATTTCTTTAGAAGACGTCACAGTATAAACCCAAGCAGATGGCATGCAGGTTTCCAGGACGCTCTATAAAACTAGAATCCAGTGGTGTTTTACTCCCAAACTAAGGAAAGACATCCCTGTTGGAAAAAAAAATCTGTTGGACTAAGTTAAATCAATCCAGGAAAATGTCTTTGAGCTTTAATTTTGGCCATTTCTATTTCAGACCCCCCTCTCCCAAACACAAGTGCACACACTGTAATTTTGTGTGTATTATTAGTTCCTCAGTGTGTTTCCTTTTATATCTCCATAAACATTTGTAGAAGACCGCCAAACACAAGTTTACTGCACATGGCTGCACAGGCCAAAAAAAGAGAAACATCTACCAGACACCCTTTTGTATACCTCAAGCCCTACACACATATACTTTTTATATTTCCCTGCACACGCACGCACACACACACACACACACACACACACACACTGGCCCTTGATGAGTGTATGTGTGTGTAACTGTTTCCTTAGTAGAGGATGAAAACTCAAATAAAAGCCATTATTCAAATGACTGCACCAGCACTACAAATTTGCTGCTCTGATGTATTATTTTGCTTTTGCTTTTATAAAATTACTGCCAACAAAACTCAACACTTCCTATAGATGTTTCACAATTAAAGCCTTTCAGGAAGAGGAAAGAGATCCCTTGAGCCACTTGTAGGCTTTTAATGTGAAGCATCTTTACAGCAAGTGTTGACGGCAGCTTAACACTGATAACTGATGACAAAAAAAATGGCATAGAAACAACTGCATTTAATGAGTGAACGACAACATTATTTCTGTTAAAGGGAGAAATTCTGAGCAACAGAGTGGGGTGTATGACTGTTGTTGTACTGTGAATGGGAAAATAGGAGCTGATCAAAACACAGAGAGGCTTCTTGCTATAAGATAAGATATAATAACATATACTTGTTAAAAAGGGGGAATTAGAAATAAAGGCCATGAGTCAAATAAAGGGCCATTTTTCTCTGCAGCTGGGGTCCCTCAGTAACAGGCTAGCAGACTACCTGAGGCCATTTGAATCACATTGTTTACATGAATGATGCTGTCCATATTTGATCTTTGACCAAAGACTAAGAAAACATATTTTGACTTACAACTTATTGTAAAGTGAGTTAATGTCCTCTGCTACACCAGAAATAATATGACAAATGTCTCTGGTTTGATGGAGTTTATGGAGTAAATATTAGAAGGACTGTGTCGTAGCGTGAGCAGTAAGGGCCCATGGCTGAACAGTGAAAAGTTTAAAAAAAAGGGCCACTCATTGAAAATCAAACTTAATCAGATGTCACAGTACTGCCAGCACAGTTTGAACGTGCTGTCTGGGGTTCAGAGTGCAGAACCAGCACAGCAACGAGCACTTAGCACCAAAGACGGAGACTAAATCAAGAAAAACACGGATCTCCCGAATTACCACTTGTAAACCGCAGACACCGAATCTTAAAAAATACTTGGACGCAGGCCCAGCTACTGTCTGCGAGCGAACATGCAATTCTCTCGGTGGCTGGGTGCGCGCGGTGCTGGCGTGGCGAGCCTGCGTCTGGTCCGGGCAGCGAGGAGTTAAGCTGGCGGCGGCTGGTGTGTTCGCAGCAGGAAGGCAGTGGCCGGGTCTGGGCCGGCCTCCAAACAGATGTTGGTTTGTTTCAGGGCTGTGGTTAAATAGTTGGATGGCGTTCCAGCACACAGGGGAGAGAGGAGGGGATTAGAGCTGTGAGGATTGCAGCTGCACAGACAGAAAGAGAGCAGGAGGAGGGAGAGAGAGACACAGATAAAGAGAGAGAGAGAGAGAGAGAGAGAGAGAGAGACTGGAAGCCAGTGCTGCAGCACTGAATAAAAAGGATGCTAAGCTGCATGACCTCCAGTCTTTGATCACCATAATGCAAACCACCAGCAGACACAGAAATTAATTATACTTTCAGAAGATGGTAAATGTATGCTTGATTTTATTTTTTGTCGTTTGTCTTTGGTGCAGAACTCTCACTGTAATGTGTTTTTGCGCTGTTCGGCCCACCCATATGTCAACCAAACAAGTCTGGCTGCTACATTTTTCCTTCGATTTTCTATTGATATGTATAGTTTAGCATTCTTTGTTTTCTTTCCAATAATGAGATGAGAAGATTGATACCAATCTTGTGTCTGTGTGTTAGGTTTCTAACATAACCTTGTTTGGCTGCTTAGCTAACATACTATATATGCATAATATCAATGTTGATAATGTTTATTTTTAGCATCAGAAGAGAGTAGGCTTTAAGGATGAGGACTAACCAATGTCTTTAGCACACGTAATGCTATCTCAGGTAACACTGGCTGGGGTTGCTGGACTGTAAACTTTCCCAAATCCAGTAAAGATCAGAACAGACCTGCTAACATTACCTTGAACTCTGATAGCATATAGGGCCAACGTACCAGTTGTAAATGGTGCTTTTTAACATAACCTGTATTTTTTTACTCTGGACAGAGCTGGGATAGCTGTTTCCCCCTGCTTCAAGTCGTTATGATAAGCTATGCTAACAACACCCTGACTCCAGCTCTGTACTGAACACACAGACATGATATCCATCTTTTCATCTCACTGTCTGCAAGAAAGCAAATAAGTGTATTTCGCAAAATGTTGAACTATATCTTTAACAGGTAGTGATAAAGGTGCACTGTTGGGTGTCAATTTGGAAAGCTACTGTCACCTAAAACAATACAATTCATCCACTAAGAACCATTAATGTACACAGCAAGTGTCATGGCAGTCGGGACCAAACACTGTTGCAAAAATAAGGCTTTATATGCCTTCTATAAATAAATGTTGGTGGCCCCAACAGTAGTTAACTTGTTTTTTTGAACAGTGTGCAAATTCAAGTTGAATTTTAAACAGTGTTCTTCAAAAGCAAAGGCAGATAAAACTTACTTTTGGTAGGTTTACGTAGGAAAATGAAGAAGGGTTTTAGGGAAAAACCAAGAAAGAAACCTGAAGGAGCAAAAGACGGATAGAGAATACAGAAAACAACACGTGTCTACCAGAAGACAGACATGCAGGGCAGGGATGGGACAAAGACAAAAGGACCATATTTTTTACTATTTCTTTTTTTCTGACAAAAAGAAATTGTAGATATGTAAAAAAACAGAACATGTGCCTGCGGGGAGGAGAGAGCGAGGACAGGAAAACTCCACCAGCTTTTGCATAAATAGCACTTTGAAGTTGGGGATGGGGAGATGGAGAAGTAGGAGGGGAGGAAGGAGGAGAAGAAGAGGGAAGAAGAGGGAAAAAGAGGGGCTGTGAATATGATAGAAGCGCAGTGTCAAAACTTTAGTCAAAAGTGCAGCTCTAGTTAAACATGCCTCCTCAGCCCCCGGGGGCCCAGGCTGTTCTTGCATGCTTAGTGTTTCACCTCTTTCCTCTCCTGCTCACCTTCTCCCTGCAGCCCGCCCTCCATGAAAACCGCATACTGGCTTAGCCTTTAGCTTTAGCTCACACATAGGCCTTGATCTCTTTAGACAGCGAGCGTGAGAGCTGCATTTCGAAGTGGATTAGTCCCCATAGTATCTCTCAGACTCTCCATAAGTCCACGCTGTTCACGGTTAAAGCCAATTAGCTCACAGGTCTGGCTTTAATACGGTCTTGGGGTTGTTGGTGGATGACATCTGAGATTTTGCTACTTGAGTGAGGGTGAGAAGAGTGCTAACATTTCTTACTGAACATTTCCTGATGTTTCCTGACCTTTCCTGCCTCTACAAACACCTGTAGGTTCTAACAGGGTAACAAAATGCACAGTGCTGCTCATTAATAGCTAACAATAACGATAGCTTGCTTTGACATACCCTTTTGGCTTATCTGTCATTTTGAAAAACATTTAAGACATTGCTACTGTTTATTACATCTTGGGTTTTATTTTCAGAGTTGGTTGGAATCATTGGTTCTTTTATACTCAACAAAAGTAATTGCGTAGATCTGAAGTTAAGTGACAATTAGTCAGGGATGGAAAGAGTACTAGAATATTGTAGTCTAAAAGTACTGTTACTTAGGTCAGTTAAAATCTACTCTGAGTAAATGTTAGTTATAGAAAGAGCTGGTTCATAGATTCCATGCAGCTTAATTAAACCAACATGTTTACACTAACTGGCTTCTGGAGACCAGCTTTTCTGCTCAAATGTTTAATTAAACAGCAACCATCTATTTCAACTGTGAACTTTACAATAGCACTGGCGTCTGCAAAACACAATTCAAAACAAAATTATATTTTTAAAAATACAACAAAAAAGCACACAAACAGATGGACAATTGGATCATTTTATTTTGGTACACTGGTACAGATGGGAGTCCGTTTTGTCAACTTTAGCGTCTGTGTGAGAACATTCCTTTGGCATAACGGGTGTGTGTGCATGCAACTATTTGCACATCCACGTTTTATGTATATTTGTGTGTGTGTGTGTGTGTGTGTGTGTGTGTGTGTGTGAAACAGATAGGGTGAGCCTGTCTGGCAGCTGGCAGACATGATGATGATGGTATGAGTGGGTAAGCTGTTTGATGAAGGGATGGGGGTGTTTGAGAGTAGTTTGGAAAATGTGTGCATGAAACCCCCATCCAGCTGCACAGTCTGGGATACACCTGGGCCTGCTGTCTAAACAGCCCTGTGCTGTTTTGCATGGCTGCCCCTACAAACATGTGTTGGTATTCGTGTGTGTGTGTGACAGAGAAAAATATAGAGAGACAGTGATCATAGTCATGGTCCACGTGACCTGCTCATGGATATGCAGTGCATATTTGTACATCATATACAATTTACTGCTGTAACTTTGTGTTGTTTTTACACACCATATGCTGCATGTGGGGCTGCATGTCTTCACAGGGCCTAAATCGTGCATCAAACCTGAAAAAGACGTGTGAATATCTGAACCAAGACCTGTCAAATTATAAAAAGGTAGAACTTGATTAACAGTGGATGGTGGAAAGAGATTGTGTTTGGGTGTTAATAAACTTACGCTTGATACAATCTTAACAATCTGGGGGGCGAAAACTAAGATAGCCCTGAATCCCAATGAGCTGACAGCAGCTGAACATGACCCCAAACAAACCCAGGGGAAAAGGAACCTGAAGACCTCGGAGTCTAGAAAAACACACCGGATTCTGTCACCATATCCGGCGCTGAACGGGTGGGAAAACATCAAAAATGACTTGGCCAGTGCCAAACAACTGCCATTGGCCAGTTCAGTTCAATATGAAGCTGTGAAACAATACTGAGGCTCTGCAGCCATACTAGCACTCTGTGAGGCTGTAATTAGACACAGCAATGTCTCTAAATGCAGCATTAACGCGCTCTGCTCTTGCTGAAACTGTGAGTTGCATATGTTCAATATATAATACTTTGCAAGGTTATTGTTTTCTTTTTTATGTTCAGATTATTTTAATAATTCCTTATTTCCTAAGAGGAATCATTCAGATGTCTTAGATACATCATATGTGAGCATTTGTAAAAGTGTGTGTGTGTGTGTGTGTGTGTGTGTGTGTGTGTGTGTGTCCTTAAATGTGTGTGTGTGTGTGTCAAAACAAAAAATGTGAACATGACTCCCAGCCCAACATTGCAGCTTCATGGAAAGCATATGGGCCTTGCAGGAAGCCTGAGGGCGTACCACCTTTGGCTGTCAGGAGTCGGGTCAGATACTGGCCGTCTGCACTCCAGCACACATTGCTCACATTGTTGGACATGTCTGCAAAACACAGATGGCTTCGACCCAGACTCAGCAACAACTGCCGCAGTCGAATCAGGAAATCAAAAGGGTATGCTGGTGATGTGCTTTCTTGATGACTGTTCTTGTTTCATTCGGATGTGGTCTCTGAGGGACTGAGCCAAAAGCTGTAACACTCATATAATCACCTGCCAGGCCAGACGTTGAGTCACCCTTCAAAACAATAGTGTTTAAGCGCCAACTGTTTCCTCACCATGTTGCGAAAGCAGTGGAGTGTGGTCCCTTGTGCAAACACTACCTCGCAGGCCTGGGTGAGATAACCTGCAGCTAATGATTTACATTTGAAACTTTGATGAAGTAGTAGCTGGGTGGGGTTTACCACATCCGGACAGTGTCAGGTGATTAGTCATCAATCACTCAAAACTATACCACGTTGACCTTCCTGTGATTGCATACTGCTTCTTGTTATCCCATGTGGCAAAATGTACTTGACTATCTTTTTTTTTCAGTGCATAAAGTTGCTGAGATTAAAGGGATATTTTATTTTTTGGAGATAATTACTCTTGAGCACTTAGGTCTCGTTCATAGTTTTGGCCATCATTTCTATCAGTAATAAGATTGTGCTCTCCAAGTCAATTTCTGACATCTGGTGTGCTCACCTTTGGATTTAGTTCCAAATAAAGTCATTTAAATAATCTGACTTGTTGACAACCGGTCTGAACGTCTAACTTCTCATGTTTCTTGCCTGGATGGTCATCAATATAGCAATATTGCAATGTTCCCAGATCTCAGTAGCTACTTTGAGTTCAGTATGAAGCTGTGAAACAATACGGAGCCTTTGGGTAGTGCAAAGTTGTCATAGCTGATAGAAATAATGGCCTTTTTAAAAAAAAAGAAGCAGATTGTAAGAAGTTGTTATCCTTTAATCCAGCCGATGGTGTAAAGGCTGTACTTAGTACACCATCTTAGTTTAGCATGCTACCATGCCAACATTACCATGCTAATGAGCATGAGCAAGTACAGCTGAGGATGATGGGAATGTCATTAGTTCTGCAGGTATTTGGTCATAAACCAAAGTGTTGGACACATTAACATGTTGACCTGATGATGGCGCTAGAGGAAAAGTCAGAGGATCACCAAAGTTATTACAGTTCATCCTGAGGGGAACATGAATGTCTGTATCACATTTTGTGGCAATCCGCCCAACAGTTGTAGAAACCACGGATGTAATGCAGTGGTGCATGGGATCACCAAAGTCATTAGGATTCATACTCTGGGGAACATGAATGTCTACAAAATGTCATTGCAAACAATCCAATAGTTACTGACATATTTCAGTCTGGACCAAAGTGGTGGACTGACACAGTATCCCTTGAGCCACATTGCTAGCAAGACATACATTAATTATATGTATTGTAAATTTGAAGTGCATGCATTCTCATGTTGTATTTTACTTCTTTGGGAACAAATTTAATTCCTATTTTCGAGCCAAGATTTGTTGTCTGTTTCCAGGGCAACAGTCGCCCACTGAGTAGACCAAGATGCACAGTCTGCTTTGGAAATTGGTCGCCTGCCTACTGTATGTTGTCCCTGGCACATGGGGGCAGTGTGGTTGTCAGTTTGGTCATCTGTCACCTATTGTCTGTCGTGCCCTTACCTCACCTAAATTATACCAAAAGAGGCAAATGATGTTTTTGAAAGCAGCTCTCCAGACTTCTAGAAACTCTGCTTTACATTTTCATTCATTTCTGTTCACTGGTGTATATCCCTTTAATTTGGGAAAACAGGGTGAATCTACAGCTTCTCAGTTAGGAAACATAGTAATCCTCTTTTCTCTGTTGCAGAGATGGATTAGGTGAATGTATTTTAGCATTAAAATAGTAGTAATTATAGTAGTAATTATATTTTAAAAACTTCTTTAAACTATTGTATTAATTTTTTTGTCCATTGAATCTTTCTGGGAGGGGGCCGCTAGCCATACGGCAGTGCTTGGGAACAGAAAACCCCTTTGATGAGTTCTCACAATAGCCCATGTCATATTGCAGTAAGCAAATATAGAGCTGGGGAACATCTCTTTCAGGTTCCCATTATGTGCTGTATAGAGCTGGGGAACATAGGACCGTTTGTCATGTTCCCAATATGTACCATATAAATCTGGGGAACACAGGACCCTGGGAACATAGAAATGACACCAACCAAATCAGTGCACTAAAAGAAACTAAAAGGCTCCTTTGAGCAGCATAGTTGGCTGGTTGTTGGTTGGTTCTCTGTGGGTTCATCACCACAGGCAACACCTTTCATTTTACAGAATCATTTAATCTATTGCTAATGTTGTACCAATATTGATCAGTGCAGCTTTAAGGAGGTGTTTGTTTTCACCTTCCAGTTACAGTTTCCTTACTGTCCTTACAGTTAGAAGTGGAGGCAGGCTGGCCTCATATTGCAGTGAGAGGGAATGTCAGAACGGGGCGAGTTTCTTCAGAGCCGAGGTCGGTTGAGTTGAAAGGGAATGCTGCCTGCCGGCGTGTTTGTGTTTCAGCTGCTCTTTGTTACACTGAGCGCCTTGTTTCGCAACAGCAGACTGCTGGAGGGGGAAAAAAAAGAATAGAGAAAGAAAGCGAGAACATGTGACCTCAGATACAATATGTAGAGGCAGATATTGGGTAGCAAGCACAGACTAGACTCATTCTGCCCTTTTGTCCCTACAGGTTATATAGAAAGGTAGCGTATGCATGAGTCTGCTGTAGTATACCATCCCTCAAACAAACTCGTAATTAGGGCTGTTTATTTTGTTTAAAACTATGACACCTGAGTTTCTGTTTCTTCTTTGAGATATATGTTTGTCTACAAGTGAAACTTTAATTGCCATTCTAATTCGGTATTATCTGATCAAGAAGACAATAAGACTACAAATCTGACCAGACATTCAATGCCAGCTTTTGGTATTTCACCGTTTTTAGGGCATAGGTCTATGGGCACATTTCGGCCAATACCAAAAAAATATCGAGAACAGAGGAGAGAAGTTCCTTCAGACTCCCAAAGTGGATTTAGGTAAAAAGCATCCAATCACTGAGCTTAACATTTTGTTGCGTGTGCCGCTAACAACAAGTGGAAGCTGGAAATGACATTTTATAGCAAACTATATAATCTGTACCGTTAAAAAGGATTCTCTGTCAGATTCTGGGTCAATTTCGCAAGACATTTGAATATGTAATTTTTCACTTTTTTCTGACATTTTAATGACAAAAAGATTAATTTATGGATCCAGAAAATACTTAGCAATAAGTAAAATAATTGCTAGTTGTAGCTTTAATGGTTTGTTCAACAAAATGTTTTGAATTTGCTACAGCTCTGACTTGCACCTCTGTCTTCTTCTCCATGGCAACGGCAGCTGAGGTTCATGGGTATTGTGGTACTTACAGCTATCCACCGTGTCAAACTGACGGCATAACCCTCATGTTTTAGAAACAAAGTTGAAACTCATGGCTATAACAGAAACCTGTAGCTTTGTTCCATTATCGGAGAGACTTATAGGAGCAGGAACACTGCTCATAACGAAGCAGCCGGCTCCCTCGTACCACTACTCTCGCCGTGTGGAAAGGGTGTGGTCTCTCTCGTGCTGCACATATTGTTCTCACCACATCTTCCTCAACTTTCAGTATCACATGATGTGATGACAGATACAAACCTTCCATTCTTGATTCATCTGGGAGGAATTTATGGCAACACCACACCCCTCTCCACGCTCCAACACTTACACACTGCAGTCAAATACACACACCTCATGTCTTGTTATAAAAACTTCCAGTTGTAAATCAGGAGCAGCGCCTGTTCTGCTGCCGGCTGTAAATGACCCAGGTTCTGTTTCTGGCAGCACATTTTGGGTGGGCATCAGATTGATCTAAATGTGGCACAGCGGGTGCAGAGAGGTGGATACGCAGTGCGCAGATAGAGCGGAAAATATGGGATTCATTTCTCCCCTCAGTACGTGCTGGGTTGTGTTTCAGCTGCTGGCAGCACACACTGCAGAGGTGAAGTCACCCACCGGGCAACGCAGAGGGAAGAAACACAGAGCAGGCCAAACACACATGCAGAGGAAGGTGTGCAACCATGCAGTGCATGCTTGTACTGTATACACACACTGCACATCAATAAAGACACATGATGCTGTCACTTTCATTTTCTAACACACACCTCACACATACAGGATTAGAAAAGGACTACACCAACGTCACACGTTGATTTCAGTTTAGTCTAGTGTTATAATAATTTATCAACTTATCGGTAATTTCATATGAACTATGTGTAATGTGACAGAGATAGAACCAACTCTGCAGTTCCCTCTGCTTTAAGGAGCTTTTTAGTCTCTTTTAGCTCCGTTTTGATTTTATGGCCCTGAACTTTACTGTTCTGGTTCCCTCTCAGCGCTCTCATAGCGTCAAAGCCACTGTCCACTACCTGCTCAGCAGCAAACAGCAGCCAGACACAGTTAGAGACCAGCTGGTGAACATAGTGGAGCATTTAGCAGCTAAAGAGACAGATATTTCCCAAAAACAGAGCGAACAGAGAGGAAATACTGGACTGAGATTCATCAGGTGACACAAACACAACTACAAATATTAACTTGGCTCCATGTCTACAGGATGTGTAAATAAGGAACTAAATTATGGCCCCCAAATGGCCAAAGAATGAATTACTGTAGCTTTAAATATTGATCAGGAATGACAATGACAGATAATTAAACAGTGAATAGATTAGTGTGAAGAAGTGGCCAAAAAAAAAGATGAATTCAGCTTTAATAATGGTAATGCTTTAGTTATATTGAAGTCTGTCATATATTGAATAAAGCGGTCAAGTGTTTACATACATGTATTAAATGTTAATATAATGTTCTATTGATGTTGTGCAATTACTGTTAGTTTTGTGCTAGCTTACTGTTCAAATTAAATAATCTTATAAATTGCCGTCCCTACTGTTGTGTTTACTGCCCAGTAGTTTCTGGCGTAATAATGATGCCAGACAAAACAACAGAGCAAAAAAGATGAATGAATACTTGGACGTGCTATATGTGTAAATAGGCAACTGGTTGTTAACACGTTAGCCATATCAACTTTATGTTATGTGTGTGATCTGAGGAAAAAAAACTATTTAATGCAGCTTTAATGATCTTTATAATTTAATAATTAGAATGCTTTAGTTATATTGACTTTTATATTTACTTTTATATTATACTTCATCTTTGTTTTTCAAATCGATGAAAAATATATTACATTGTGTGGATGGCCATTGATGTCGTGTGCAATCACTGTTTCATGAAATATTTTTACAGTATTACTTACCGTGCCATATTGGTGCGTATACATACAGCATGCTCTGTTCAGTGCTAAGCGCTGTTTTACACTTTTTATATTTTCATGTTTTCTTCAGTTTTATTTTAGTTCTATATTCTTATATAATGCTGTTGTGTTCTTACTTGTCCCAAGAATTTCACTGCAAAATGTAAGCTGGTGTTATCTGTGCCAAACAAATACCCTTAAACTCTGGAGCACATGTGGAATCTCAATCCCAAACACATCCACACATTTATATCTATATGTCTACTTCAGTGTGTTCCTATTGGAGCTGAGCCCTCAGCAGCACCAGGTGAAGGCTCAGTCTTCCACATGGTGTTGAATATAGCTGCTGCTGCTGCTGCTGTTCTCCTGTCACATGATGACATATATGGTGAATCATTGTCTGAGACTGTGGTTGGAGGAAATGGCCACCACATATTACACAATGGAAACTAAAAACCAGTGTGCATTGTAAATCAGGACCACTGATTATGAATGACTCACGACAGAAAGATGGAGGTCAAAGCTGTTTGATGAAGGTTGGGCTCGTTAAATAAGGAAACCTGAGAGTGTTTTCATCCACCTCCTCCACACTGTGGTTTTCACTTACTCTCAGATTGTGCTGCAGTATAAAGTGTCAACAATGAACTGAATCAAAGAATTCTCAACGTGTCAAAATGTCCAATAAAATTGTTACTTGTCTGTCCAAGTGAACAATAGTGATATACAACTTGTTTCATTTGTTTTTCTACAGCATGCGCTCGTGGCTCGTGGTCTTGATTGAAATTGAAAAAGTCAACTCTGACTCGAGGCACAAGACTTTTTCAATGTTTAACCAAATCTTTTCCTAACCTTGAAGGGTTATGCCAGCAATTTAGTTTTGCACCTCCATAAAGTTGAGAGATTTAAAAAAGACTGCTCAAAATATATGAAAAGAGGCACTGGGATGAGCCCTAAATTTTAGCTGATCCATACATTTCTTTTAATACAACTCAGTTGTGCTTTTGTTAGACCCTCCTTACCTGGTAAACGTCCACACCTCCGGTTTAGGAGGTTGCATCCCCTGGACTGGAAATAATGCTGCCAGTGAACATAATCCAGGCAGATATTACGTTTCCTGCTAAACCTATTGGGCAAAACCATTTAGTATTTTTTAATTCCTACAGTAGGTGATTTGAGGGTGCTAACCTGCCACCCCCCTCTCCATCCCCTAGTAGCAGAGAGAGTGCAGGCCAGGGGCAGAGGGGTTGTCTAGAATATGTTGTCCAGTCTGCCTGACTCATTGATCCTTTATCTGACTGAGGTTTGTGCAAGTCAGAATCTGAAATATCAGCATGTATTGATCAATCCACGATGCTGTCCGTGGTGCTGAAGTAGCAGACAGATTTGTAATTGCGCATTTTTCTCTCAGTCCCACCCTTCTGTCAGTTTCATCTCGGATCTATAGTATTCTCTAAACTATATCCTATAAATACTTAATTCTATACTATACTGTAGCCTGTATATAATATATAGAGTATTGTCACCTTCATGATCAAAGTGACAAGCAGCATTGTAACTCCGGCCGGATAATGCAGAACCAAAAGCATCTTTTGGTTCTGCATTTCATGGTTTTGTCTGTCCTGTGAGATGGAAGCAGCTGCAGTTCAGCGGATGGGAGATTCCCTGGATGACGGACTTGGCCTTACTTAATAACTGAGATGAGCAAAATTTAGATAAGATGAAGCTTCCCATTTAAGATTACAGACCAATTCGACTTAGAGCTTTGACTTAGAGCCTTCCTGTTTTTGACAGCCACATTTCCAATAATTCAATTTCAATAAAAAGGAAGCATTAAAAATTAAGCACATTAAAAACAGACTGTTTCATAACCCATATCCGATGTGCTTGCCCCTGTGCACATACCTCTACACAGTTGCTCCTAAAGGTCAGTTTAGGAGCACCTAGGGAAATATGTGTTGTTCTCCAGCAGTTTTACAGCCTGACCTCTGTCTGGTTGTGACGTCATGGGGTAAAACATGAGACCTGAAGTCTATTATCATGTCCTTTGGCTTTGAAATATTTAGCTGCAGAAAAGATTCATCACACCAGGAGACAAAATCATCAATTAAAGGACCATGACTCACAACACAAAAGTGCGAAAGAGAAGAGTCAGAGGAGCTGAGTCAGAAATCAGATACCAGACAAAGCTCTGTTTTCTTTCACCCTCTGAATCCTCAGGAAATTAACAATCCACCTGACCAAATTAGGATTCCTTGTGAAACATCCTTACAGTGTTATGGCTAAAATGTGAAATTCAACACACCTCCTGTAATTCAGAGGATGATTTCTAGACGTCTTTATGTAAAGCACCTAAAACCTTGATGACTGGCTGCAGTGTTTGAACCAGGATCCATTTAAAGTCAAACTGAAATTAATATTTGTTGCTAAGAAAATTGGTCAAAATTAAAATTGTATTTATTTTTCTGAAAGATTTTATGTAATTTGACTGGTGCAATATTTGTGTGGGCAGGCACTATATAGTTTTCTATACAGTGTTGCCAGATGTACGATAATTATCATATTTGTATGATAATTTTGCTCTTTGTACAATAATAATTCTAAAACCCCTAAATGTACAACAAATTGGTGCGAGCCGCGCAACATTTGAGTTATAGTTTATATTTCCGTATAGACAGTTTGATTTTAACATACAGCTGAGCTATTTCAGCTCCATTACCTTCACTGCCAAATAAATGGAATGCTGCTTTTCAGGATATTGTATTGCACAGTTAGATGATTGAATAATTATAGTTATTTGTTGGGATATTTTTGTGACGCCAGTTCAGTATTTGGAGTGTCTTGGCTGCCATTTAAAACCACCAAATGTAAGTAAATAAGTTGTAAAATGTCAAACTTCTAGAGACATACTGAACTCCAATAATAAACCAAGTGAGATCAGACTGTAATTACTCTCCGCAGAGAATCACATAACATACAAGATGACTCACCATGATACAGTATCAAAACTATCAGATCTAAGAAAAGCACCTCCAGAGGCAACACAAACTTGTACTGGTAACTCAAACTTACATATCAATTATGTATCAATGGAGTTATGCCAAATGAGTGTGGAAATTAGGCAGAATTCTCAAGTGGTGACTCCCAAATTCCCACTCACAACCCCCAAGAGAGAGCTATTGAACCAAGACAAGGAAGGAGTAAAGCTGGTGTACTTGGCATGTTTCAGCGAGAGACTCTTCTCCTTCATCAGTCATCATCCACAGCACTTGATGGATACCAGCAACATTGCTTTTGCGTCTCAGGTCGACTTGAATTAGCGTGGAGAAGAGCTAGGGGTGAAAGAGAAGGATCTATCAAAGACTTTCGGGAATTGCCCTCCTGTCTCCTCCCTTTTTCCTCCCCCTCAGATCACGTTCTTACTGAGGGGCCTTAAAGTGAGCGAGCGCTGCTAGCACTAATTAAGCTGGTGAAGACAGCGCGGTCCCTGACACCGGCAGAAAGCCAGGGATGAAAGCTTCATTAATGAATCACAATGCCGTGACAACATTGATAATTACCTCCATGGGCATGGAGATAAAAGATGGTTTAAGAAAAAATATGGGAGCTTTACTTAGCTGAAGAATACCCAAGTGAGCTTTGGGCTCAAAGAACCTTCTTGCCCTTAAAAAATGAACTTGGAATTGTGCATGTGGGGTGAAATGAGCATTGTATAATATGGAATAAGTCACTGATGATTACATTCCTTTAAATGTAAATGAAAACAAAATCTGCTTATTATTTCATCTCTGTTCATTCAGTACTGAGGTAGGCTCATGATGTGTTTAGCCTAGCCCAGTTTGTGCCTCTCATGTATTAGCATTACATTCGAGTCACAGAGCCAAGCATCTGGTTTAGCTACGCCAGAAAACGCGGCATGGCTCTATGGATGGCAATGTTGGTCGGTGCTCCACCACTTTTGTCCAGACTGGAATATCTCAGCAACTACTGGATGGATTGCCATTCCATTTTTTTACAAGGTTAGGGTTATGGTCCTGCATGATTAAATTTGCACCCACAGCACGTAAATAAGACCGCTTTAGAGTCGTTAGACTGCAAGGTTAGCTGTTTCCTGATAGGAAATGATCAATGTGAAATGCAAAAGCCTGGGGGATGTTGTATTGTACAAATACAACCTGCGAGATGAGCCTTTAAACTAAATAGATTTTAAAAAATCTCTTGTGATTAATTACTTTCCTGGTTATAAAAAATATCTAGATTTTTTTATTTCTTTCTGGCAAATGGATGTCAGAACCAGAATACTACTCTTTAAAATGTTTATGCGTTTCAGCCAAGAAAAAGTCCAGCACAAACCTCCCTGTAAAACTTGCGTTTTTACACTTTGGTTTTTGTACGAGATATACCATGGTGTCACAGCTGATGCTTCCTTGATTTTTCTATAGTCTATGGACAAGACCATAATGGTCTTGCAGTCTGACCTGTGAGTCACAAAGCCTGGATCTAAAGTATAAAGGCCTAGCACCCTTGTCACATGTCATTCTCAAACCCAACCTTTCATGTTCACTATCAAATGAAAAATACAATGTCATCCCAGAAAGAAAGCTGCACATGGCAACCCTTAGCAATGCAGTCCAACTTTTCTTTTGATTAAAACATTTGTACCGGGTTAGAAAGGCTGAGGTAATACTTGGTTAGTAGATGTAACTTCCAATCATTAATGTCCTCTTACGCATGTTCTTCAGCGTCACAGAGCAGTTTTGCCATTCAGCACGACACATAGAGCTGTGAGTAACCAGGATTATGAAATCAGCCCGGGTTGTGTAGACATAACATGTGGGCCTGTTTACATTCTTGCTGTGCAGGCAGGATGTTCTGGTGTCTCGGGGCCAATCTTGCCGTCTATTCCGGGAAAGGAGGCGACAGAAACCTCCACCCGGAAGGGGAACAGGACAGGATATGCCAAATACAGCCTGTATCGCTTGGTTATTCAGCTGCCGCTAACAATAGGATCCTCGTTTGGGGATTTGATTCATAAAGAGAGAGTGGGGGATATTTTGGGCATTGTTCAGAGGCATGGATTTCTAAATGCGGGGGTTCAAGATTTCCTCCTCACCATGGCTATTGTTGTGGTGGGCCTGGTAAACAACTTAGCATAATTTAGGAGCTTATTTTTGCCCTGCTGATGGCGAGTCGTAAGGGTCATGACAGATCAAGCTGACAGTTGGCCTTCATACACTATGCAGGCATCATTGGGCTGTCGCTGGGCAATCTCTGGGTCAATGTTGCACCATCATCACGCAGCTGTGAGCTATTCGGCCCAATCTCATTATTGTTGTTGTTGTATTATTGTGCTTGTGCCTCTTCTTATTGCCACAGTATGGCAGCAACAGCAGATAATGTTGCAGCGGTCATATTTTTCCTCATTATGGGAAGAACCTCTGGATAGGATGTGTGCCTCTTTCAGCCGGTGCTTCAGTTGTCCCTGTATGCGCCTCAGCTCCTCCCTGTCTCCGTCTCCAAAGACCCTCTCTTACTTGTTGAGGAGGTCCTTGACGTCACTGGTTATGCAGGGCATGTTGAGGAAGCAGCGTGCAGTAACAGGAACCTTAATGTCCTCCCCGTGTGGCTCCTGCAGCACTCGCCAGTCTGTGCACGCAAAACAGACAATTATATGTTTTTAACATGTTTTTCCCAAACAATAGACTTTCTGATCTGCGGTAATAAATATTATTTTACACATAAACATATCATTTTGCATAATGAGTTCTTTTACTTTGATACTTTTAGTACATTTTGCTGGTAATAATCTACTTTTAGAGAATTGTGAATGCAGGACTTTTATTTTGAATGCAGGAGTATTTTCACATTGTGGTATTGCTACTTTTACTTAAGTAAAGATGGTAAATGGCGCTATACGGCTTTTCAACCTTACCGTTTCCCTGCTTTACAGATTGGCCTCATTCAGCCACACTCCAATGGCCAACGCGGGCCTTCATCGGGAGCAACTTAGGGTTCAGTGTCTTGCCAAAGGACACTTCGACATGTGGACAGGAGAAGCCGGGATAATAATGGACGACCCGCTCTACCTACTGAGCCACAGCCTTTATGCATTAAGAAGTGAACTGTACCAAAGAGTGCAGACATTTCAACCTTTCTAGACATCAGAACATGCAGGATGAGCAATAATGGGCAGCATGTATTGGTATCCATGCTTTAATGAATCCACTGCTGTATATCTGTGCCATGTAATGGAAATGACTCAGTGTCAGATCCACACTGTCTGCCACCAAGTTTAACACATTTAACATTTATGACATCTACACCTACTGATGTGTAGTCACGCATGATTAAACTATGCAAGCTTCAACATCACACACACACACACACACAGTATGTATAGAAACAGAAAAGATTGTGTAGAGTGTGTTGTAATTTGTATTCTTAGAAAGAAGGTAGGCTTAGCCTTGGGTAAATAGGACTGTTTCGTTTTGAAATCTGGCTCACAGAGATAGATGTCGCCTACACGTTATTGATCAAACAAGGAACTTTCTCCTTTAATGATGAAAGCAAATGAGTAGAAGAAGCTCTGCACCTTCAACTCACTTTCAAACAAAAAGGTTTTCTTTGTCTTTGTTTCTTTCATGAGTACATGAGACTGTTGAGAAGAAAATAGGTCCATCAAATGTGGGCAGAGCAAGCTTTGATGACTAACCTCGCTCCCCTTCATCTCTCTTCGTCCTCTCTCCATCTGCCGTGCTTCTTCCAACCTCAAGCATCTCTCTCTCACTGCTGCTCACTCACACACATATTTATAGCGTGCTATTTCTGCCTGTTTCTTACAGTTTCTTGTTCATTCAGGTCTGTCTGAAGGTTAGCAGCAGTTAGTAGAAGAGGTCAAACAAAATAAAAATGACTTTCTTCTTTATCTTTCCTGACTAGTTAATCATCTTGCAACCCCTTTGGGGGTCCCAACTGACAAGTTGACAATCCTTGGTTTATGGCACTGTGGCATGGCTTCACAGTTATGCTGCATTCACATGGAATCAGGCAGACGGACACCTTCTGGACAGCACGAAAAAAAACAACATACAGTCCAGCAGACTGGCAGGACGGCAAAACCAAACACACCTGACGATATGTTGCTATGGTGATGTCGTATTGTTTGCAAAGAATGGAATAAAATATATTAATTTCAATTATTTCATGTCTATTATCCTATGTAATTATTCTAGTAATGGAAAAATGCAGCTTTCTCTTAATATTCTATTGCAAACCTAAAATTAATGTTAAATTCCCTCCAAAACGTGAGGTCATTCATTCATTTAAAAAAAAATAGTAATAATAATAATAACTTTATTTGTATAGCACCTTTCACGCAAAGATGCAGCCAAAGTGCTTAACAAAACAAGATCAGATGAAAATAAACAATAACAATAAGTCAAAAAAAGTAAAAAATAAATAAATAAAATAGCAATTGTTACTGTCTACCGTCAACGGTATTCTCTGCCAGCCAAAACTAATTTTACCATCCTGCTCGCGTCCACTAACATGATATCCTGTTTGCCGTCTACCGTCTGCCTGATTCCATGTGAATGCAGCATTAGGGCAAAAGAGATGCTCTTTGCTCTACTTAAAGAGTTTTTTGAAGCCCAAATGTCATCTGCAGTGTAAAGATGGCTGCCAGTTACGCAGGAGTGACCACACCTCTCAGTTAAACAATGGTAGTGAGGAATGCTGCTCGCAGTGATATTCCTTCTAGGCGAAGGGCCTCCAGACGCCTGCAGGCTCACTGATCTGAAATCAGTCGCCTTCTTTGTCCTGATACGCCTCCCACACAAATTGGTTCCCTCTGTGCACATGTATCCGGCCACAGGACACAAATAACTAGATGCAGCTCCCTGTAATGACATATAGTGGACAAAAAAGGCTAGAATTATGGAGGGAGGAAAAAAATCACTACTTTCATCTCGCCTGCTGGGGCTGTCGTACTCCTAAAAAGCTGCTGGTCGGGAATTCAAAATTGCAGCTATGCCAGTGGGAGGAGAGAACATACATGCACACACAAATTGGGCCTCTGATGCCCCGTGGGTACTCACAGGGGGTCGCCTTTCAAAGACTGCAATTTTAGTGTTTTCAACCTCAAGGCCCTGCACTATGTCATGTCGCTAATATTGGATAAGTCAAGGTCAGTAAAGGAAGGGGGATGTTAAGTGAGACACTGGAGTCAGACTCGCTCCTCAAACCATCTGTACTTCCTTTGATATGTTATATGTGTACCTCTTAGCACAGCAGGTGGACAATACTTCCAGCCAAAGAATCAGCCAATGAATCATTTTTAACTGTCAGTAATTAGGCATGTTAAATTGCACACATCAGTGGAAGTCCACAGAGAATGAATAGAGTCATGAGCCCTCTTTTCTTCTCGGTACAGTCATACGTCTGTGTAAACCAAACTCTGCTGTTTATGTTTGGTTGAGAGTGGGAGAAACCAGAAGACGGAGTTGGGCTTTTAAAGGGGGCCTGACTATAATTAGGTCGTCCAGGTGTGGAGTTTTACACTCCTCATTTTCTAGAGCAGTTGAGGGGGAGCGTAGCTCCCAAAACCAGGATGACTCTCCTGCAGGAACAGAGGCCTTCTCTGTCTCCGCAGCATCTGGACTGAAGCAAAACGGAGGCCAGGCGAAACCCAGGCCTCCAGCCAGGGCAGGTAATGCAGAGTTCAACAGGAAATAGAGTTTAGCTTATTTGCCTTGTCTGTGGAGGTGTCGCTCTGTTTGGTAAATATGCTTGTGTAAAACCAGGTAATTTATGACAGTAAAGAGACTGTGGCTTTGTTTAAACTCTGCTGCTTGTCTTAACTCTTTACAAAAAAGATGGATTGCTGTCATCTTGTGAATTTTGGGTAGTACAACGTGTTACTTGTTCTTACTGCTTTTACTTACTATTCATTTATTCATCACACTCAGTTGGCATGGATGAAATATAGTGAAAATATATGGAGGGAGTGGTAATGGGTATTGTAGAGATTGCATTAACAATTTTGTTGTTTTTGTTTTTTAGTTTTTGTGTAGTGCGTCTTGCCACACAAAGGGAAAATATATTTTTAGAAATGGATCTGGCATTAGAAGAATCTATTACAACTTCCTCATTTATAATGTTCTGTGGTTTATTAAACATGTTCTTAAACTCGTTAACAGTGCTCTTGGTTCAGTCTTGTGCTATGTTGGAAGTGTTACTACAGGTCACAGTGAGACTTTGAGAATAAGTGTGAAAGTCACTTACATAAAAGAGTCTTAATTTCCACAATAACTGCTACCACCACCATTATCACCTCTGCGGACTAGTGCAGGACAAACAACACAATCTACAGTAAGGCAATCCAATGTAAAATCCCTGCTATCAATACTACAATTACATGGCTTGTAATGTTTAGTTTTTGTAAGACCTTCAGTGCGTCAGAGAGTTGTTCATTCATCTTTACAGGTATGGTAACTGTTTAAGATCTTATTTGATGCACATACAGTGTGTTCTGGACTACTAAGTACACCTAACAAACCTAATAATACCATTAGCATTGGGGGGAAAGTGGTACCAGACTCCCAGGGTCTCCAAAAACCTCAGGTTCACTGTGTGTCAAATGTTTTTTGCCCTATCTTTTAGAGCTTGTCAAAAACAGCAATCTCATGCCCTGGGGCCCACTAATAGGTTTATCTGACCATGTATCAAATATGTCATCATGAGTGAAACTTTAAAAGGTTGTATTTATGATGGCTCAAATTTCTACTGCTTTAATGGTATCTTATTAAAGGGGCGGTTCACCCAGTTTACAAAAAATATAGTTTTTCACTTTTCAGTTGGTTGGTTTAAATAAAATGTTGGTTATATACATGTTTCCAGCAGCAAATGGCAGCAGGCTAGAATGAATTTATTCTCCTGTTAAGTATTAAAATCCGTATTCTTCCAATAATGTATCTCAAAATAAATGTACTTGTGACAACATAGAACAAGATAAAAAGCAAGGACCCTGTCATGCAGTCTAGCTCAGTGGTGAGTCCAGTCTGTAATATCAGCTGAGTATCATTCAAGACCGAAAACATGTGAACAAAAGAGCCTGCATGCTGGAATAATACTCCCCTGCAGTGAATTTATTACCTTGCTCATCAACACATCAGCCCCACTGTGTTTATCAAGGCTCAGTGAAAGGAGCAGCTCATGTATACATGATCTCGTCTTCCAGTCTCAACTCAGTCACGTCAGTAAGGTGCGGTGTTGGACAGCACAGAGGGGCCAGAGAGGGCCCATGTTTCCATCACAGAGCAGGACCTGCATCACGTTTAGGTGTGATTCCACTGTATTGTTCACAGATAAGGGGAATCAAACCAGATCTAAAAAGAAATGTGCCACAGAAGAGGTTTGGGCCATCTGATTGGACATTCTCTCACACATTTTATTTAGTTTTACATGCAAGTTTTGAATGGTTAAAGACAAAAGATTTGTTTGAAAAGACACATTGAGTCCACTCTGTGATAGTGCACTACTGTTGTGGAGTATCTCAGATTTAACCACAGCGACTGTATGATGAGATGAAATGTAGTTATGTTTAGTACTTAGGAATGTAAAAATCAACCTTCTTGGGTCCCCGCTCTAGAGTCGAATGTATGTGTGGCAAAACGAAGGAAAACCAAACCCAAAAGCTGGAGAGAGAGAGTGAGGAGCCAGCCTAGATAACCTAGGGCCAGCCTGCCCAGGAGCAAGACATCAGGTCAAATGGCTTCGCCCATCTCTACCTGCAGGCGAACTGCAGGGGGAAAAAACACAAGACAGCAGGAAGCGCACTGACAGAGTGTGCGTGCCTAGACAAACTGCATGATCATTTTTTGTTTTGTTTTTTAATCTTGGCACATAAAGGAGCAAGAAAAAGAAAAGTTTGGTCAAAGTTATTTTTGTTTTAGGATGGTAATGATGGTCAGTTCCATTAGTCCAAAACTTCCAACCCAAGACCAAACGTTGATATTGGACAAATCTGCAAAATCCGAGATTATGTTCAATTCCAGTTTTATTCATTTCTGTCTACAATATCTGCACACTACGTCATGGCAAAGCTTAGGCAAAGAGTCTGGGTTTGGCCCATAAACTATGGTTAAGGTGTTGGCACTTATGCATATTCATGGTCCCTGCATGATGATTGTGAATGATTTTGGTCACCTGACCTTTAGTGTCTTGCTTCAGAGCATCTCTTGTCAGTCACAACCCGATCCAAACATTTAACTGAAACATCAAACAGTAATGATGCTGAGTGTGCATCTCTCCCCTGTGGTGCAGGAGCACAGAGCTGTCAGGTTGTGCAAAAAGCTTTGTTCTTTATCCTCCTCTAGTCTCAGCGCTCGTTTGCTTTAATCTGTGCTGCCGAACAAGAACGGATCAGAACCCCTTCCTGCGAGACCAGGACTAATTCCTTCCCAGACAATTGGGATTTGTAGTCAGCAATCCTTTGACATCACCTTGAGAAGAAAAAAGAGCCAACTCCGAGGCCTCCCCGTACTGCGTTACATGATAAGGTTAATGAGAAAGGCAGGGGAGCCCGGGCCCTGCAACGCTCCATCCTCTCTACACAAAGCAGCTCCGTCCCTCCCAGAGACAAAATCAAGCTGATCACTTTTTAGTGAAATCTGAACCATAATGACCCGACAAACGTCTGATGCGTCTCTGTGTTTGATGTCACAATGGGAAAATGTGAGAAGTCAGCTGAGCGTTGTTGTTGTCGGTGTCCAGATGGGGATGTCATTGATGAGCAGAGGTGTGGGGCGAAACTGTCGTAACATGCCGCATCAGTTAGCAGTTTTAAAGGCACAGGGAGTAGATGGTAATGATGGGCTGGTGTATGTGTGTGCGTTTGGGGAGGAGGGGGGTTGTTGGTGGCGGTGAGGAGTTCCCAGTGGAACTGATTATCCCTATTTTAACTTATGAGACTGGGGGGTGGGCAGGAAGCAGGGGTGGAGGTGGTGGTGGTGGTGGGATGCTGCGGCTGTGAACAGCAGGCTAATTAATTACACATTGGCTTGTGGGAATATTCTGCCTAAATGCCACTCGGGTCCCTGTGAGGCGACACACTTAACAACTCAACAACTACAGCACACACACGCACGCACACACACACAGAGACACACATGCTGCAAAACACACGCTAACAGTTAGCGAAGGGAACAAACAAAATTCTTCAATGTAATTTTGTATGTTATTAACTGCATGTCATTCTGCCATTTTGGAAATTTGGTAAAGATCACGAACACGTGTCAAACTGATGTGTTTAAAGAGGAAGATGTTTCCCACTTACAGGGGGAGATGGGCTGACTCTGAACTCTGTGGGATTCTTCTGGCTGTAAAACAATAGTCCTCACAAGAAAACCTAAAAAACACAAGGGCTTTGCCAGCACTAAAAACTCTGTTGTGAAACAATGTTAGCTCTGTTAAAAGGTGATTTTAGTAGTTATTGTTTTGCCATGTTCTTATAAACCATTAATGATAAAATGGCTTGAAATATTCTAAGAAGTTCCCCGTTTTTAAAAGATTCGTCCTCTAAGTTAAGGAAGCATAATTTATGTTAAGTACTCTGGGAAGAAAATAATTCCTATATATATCAGTGAAGGAAAACCTCTCTTCCTGCTCATTCTGTGAGGGGATTTCGGGGAGGATGTTGCTACTCTACTTAATCATTGTATGGAACTGTGAAGTCTTCATCGTTGCGGAGCTGCAATGCACGTCAGCTGCGTTGCTGTAGATGCTGCCAGTGTTCCAAGATATTTTGAAGAGCCCATGTAAATTTTGTTTCGGTGAGTCATTTGCAATATGCAAAACTAATTATAACTATACTTCTGGGATAAGTGTTGATTGCTGCATCACACTTTTCTCGCCTCCGCCCACGGCGAGGCCTCCAACAAGCTGTCCTGTGGTATCAGACGTCCCCTGCCTGTGGGTGGCTGTTTGTGTGTGGATGTTTGCTTCCATTGGTATCCCACATGTCTGGAGGGTCCTCACAAGTAGCCTCACCTCCACCAGAACCCCAGTGCCTGCTGGTCTCCTTAGCATTAGCAGACTGATGAGTGTTTGTTCAATACACGCTGATGTCATCTGCATCCTCCTCCACTCCCCGCAGAGAGGCCGCCTGCTGGGGCTCAGCACAGCAGGCTAATGTTAATGGCGCTGCTCCATGCGTGTGTGTGTGTAGGTCTACACATGGTAAATTACAGGATTTGTACCAGAGTGTGGTAGTGTGTCTTTAGCATGTTAATTCACAGTGTCATTATGTGTGGGTTTCAGTGTGTAAAATTTGAGCTTTTACATGTTAACCGTACGTGTGTGTTCGTGTATGTATTTGTACTACATTTCCTGTCCCTTGTGTGTGTCATCATGCAAACGGTCTGCTGCTCAGTCCACATCAGACAGAGGAAAATGAAATGAAAGGGAAGGCCGAGGCAGCGAAATATCAGAGCTCCGCGGAGAGAAGTCCGGCACGCATCCGGCACAGATTCTAACCATATGCTCCTCCGGCCCTCGTTCTCGGTTAGACTGTGGATGTGGGATACACTATCCCCACATGACACCATGTCTCTGCTGCCTTTCGCAACACCATCATATTGATGCGTATGTTTGTGTGTGCGGGGGCGTCTATTTTGAAGTGGGAATTAAAGCTCTTTTTATTTTTTCTCACAAGATAATCAGGATTTTGGAGAATTTTCATTTCCATTCTGTGTGTTTGTTGAACATTTGCAGGCCTGTTAGGAGACCTGCAGTCCAGACACAAACAGCTGCAGATTTTCTTAGATTTCAGGTTTTTATCAAGAAAATGTGAGACCAAGTCACTGGAGACGGTTGATTTTGAGGTTTCATAATTGTAACATTAAAGCCTCTTTGCGTAAAACATTTTTGGGGTTATACTTATTAAATTACAATTAAAGCATGCTTCAAATTATTCTAATGCCGTAAGTTTCTGTTTGGTTCCTGGTAAAAATTGTTGCAGTCTATGAGTTGTTTACAGCCCTTAAAGATCCCACGGATTTCAGCCAATCAACTCCATCCAGGCTGCCTAAGAAATTTTTCACTCATTTTTCACACATCAACCAATACCTCAATATTCTTATATTGATATGTAAGATATATGTGAACAGTCAGTGGTGGAAGAAGTACCCAGATCCTTTACTTAAGTAAACATAGAAATAGCATAGTCTAAAAGTACTCCATTACTAGTAAAAGTCTTGAATTCAAAATATTACTGAAGTAAAAGTACAGAGTATTATCAGCAAAATGTACCTAAAGTGTCAAAACTAAAGGTACTATCATAAAAGCATATCATGTGTTTTTTTGTTTCTGTAAAAAGTAACTATCAGTTTCAAATACTGTAAATGTACTGGAGTAAAATGTACAATATTTCCCTCTGAGATGTAGTGGAGTTTAAAATGGAACTACTTAAGTAAAGTACAAGTATGTCAGAATTGTACAGTACAGTACTTGAGTTAATGTAGCCTGTGTGCAGGAATGGTGGGGCTGTGGGTGAGGCCTCGCAGCCTTCAGTGGAAAAAATAACATAAGAGAAACTGCTCTGCCCATCTCTCTTCACCTTTCATGGGAAAAAGGCTTCTTTTGCCAACAGTGTACTGTAGTATTCATCATCCAGACTGGCTATGCCAGATACTGAAGGACTTAAGGAAGGTGAAGGTACTAAGGTACTTTATTTCCATTTGATCTCTCTCAAGTTGGCTCTCCACCACAGAAGGTCTTTGATATCCTCCAAGAGGATGTCTCAGAGGAAGCCTTTTATGATAAGACAAGCTGGGCCGACCCTGACAGGGATGCATGTAACTCACCGCTAGGCCAGCCAGCATGCTTATTTTCACACCTATTTTTCCAACTAGGCTGGGGTTTCCTTTTGTCTCTCTGTTTTCGAGTCCGTTTGCCGGAGAGACCAGCGAGTGCACTTTGTTCTCCCTGTAAAATGTGGCACTATGTTAGGAAATATTCCTACAGTTTAGGCCAAGAAATCCCAAGGCTTTTCAAAAGTTTTCAGCTAGGCACACAGAAGCACTGGCAGGAACTTATATGTAATGTGTACATTAAATATATGGAGATAGAAAATAGTTGTATATTTTTTCTGGGGGATTCATGGAATTTTTCTCTTTTGCCTTTAAACTCCTGTTTGGTTTTAAAGTCTCTGGAAGCCTCTAATGAATTACTTTTGATACCAAGCTAATGGGGCTAGGGTAACAGGAAACAGAGTGCCTAGTAGTCCTATTGTTAAGAAAAGTCAAAAGAAGTTAGAGGGGAAAAAAACATTATACTCAACCAAAGACACAAAGAGAGCTTGGCTGCGTATAACTTGAGTCAACATAGAGTTTGCAGACAGTTACTTCAACCTGAAGCCTGTTGAATTATTACAATGTCACTGGGCACAGGTGACCCTGAAGTTCTCATTGTAGTGTATCACACATGTCTGGTTTTTGTATGTTAGATGCCTGTACTGGTTAGGAATGAGTGTTAAGAATTGCCCACACAGCCCACATTAAAGCTGCACCAATCAATATCTTTACATTGGATTAAACATGTTTGATGTGGAAAGCGTCGCTTGTAATGAAAAGCCCACAGATCATTCTTATTTGTAGTTGTCAGTGTGTTTGTGTGGCTCTGCCCTGCTCAGTGCAGTTGACTTTAACATGAGTGATCTGGACATGTGCAGTGGGTTTTCTATGTATTATCACTGTGGGCTGCTTTTTGTGCAGTGTTGGCTACCAGTCTGCAAAAATGTTATCTGACTTCCCACTCTTCCACACTGCCACCTCCCCCCGCTCTTAGCAGTAAGTGAAGACCACACACCTCTGCTCAGCCACAAAAACTACGTTTTGGAAGTTACTGGATGTATGAAACACCCTCCGATAACAATTATTCTGCAGTATGATAAATTTGTTGTGAAAAAATCTCTTATTGCGTGGTGAGTTCAACTTTTCTCTTTGTAAGATTTGGTGTCAGAGGCTGCATTAGCTCCCTCCTGACACATTTATGACAAATATTGCCTCAAAACAATAAGAAGACCACAGAATGAGCTTATATTTAGATTATACGTACTACATGTCAACTATATGTTTGTATTTTTTGTCATTTATTTACATTAATGCATGTAGCAAATTTAATTAATTCTCCAATCCTGAGGAGGCGACCAGGTTACAGCCACTTAAGGTCTTCTTGCCCCTGTGGTACTGATACTAAATGACTACTGCAGAATGAAGATGGTCTAGCCAAAACGTGTGAACATGTTACTCCCCAAAAAACAAACTTTAAAAAGTTTAAAGTGATTATTAGTTGAGAAAGACTGCTAAAGGAAACTCGACAATCATTTAGATCAGGGGTTCTCAGCCTTTTGTCACTTAAGGCCCGCTTCTGAATAAGCTCCTCTGCAATCGTAAAGGGTTTCTTGCTACGAGCTACACGAGCAGCAACCATATAGCTAGCTGTCAAAGTGGCTTTTGACTAAGTTGTTTATGTTGTCACGACTTTCTGTTGTGCCTGAAGCTCGTCTCTTTTCCTTAGGAAATGTTCTTTTGCCTTCCCAACATATCCCGGGTGCTTTGTGTTTAGGTGTCTCTGGAGTGTCGATGGTTTTAGCATCTCATTTGACAGGATTCACCACATTCAACAGACTGTGCTTTCAGCTTTCAGCTCAGCATCACTGCCTGCCGTTATGAATCCATATGTAATGTATTCAGGATCATATTTCCTCACCACACGCTTTGGAGCTTTTACTGGCGCAGGGTCGTCTCCCACGTTACCTTTTCGTTTCGTTTGTCTCTGCCTGATGATGTGTCGTGATTGGCTAAACCAGCCATTCTGGCAACGGCCCACTGGTTGAGAGTGGCTGGTTTAGATCACATAAATTCTCAGACAGACCAAACTCGAAAACAACTTTCACGCCAAGAGATTCTTTTAAAAAATATCCTTGAAAATGTAAATGCATACCTGTCAAACACTACACTGCACAGAATTTGCAACCAGGGTCTGTCTGGACGCCTGCATCATTAAGATAAGATTGAACTCAGAGATTTCAAAGAGGGGATGTTCAGTTCAATGGAGTGTAAAATACACAATGTCAGGATCTATCTGACTGGTCTCTGGTCTACAGAGAAGAAGAGTGGGGGTGTACAGGCGCTAACAACACAAGTGATGTTCAAACAGACAGAGGCAGTGCCACAGGAAAGGGCCTGCTGCCAGTTATGTGGCCTTGATCAGTGCGACTGCCACCATATGGCACAGTGATGTGCAAATGTCAGCCTGTTTGTTGCCCAAGAGCACAGCATAATAACCCTGGGCTCCCTAAATGAGCTACATGTCACTCATCTGACACCTTTCAGACACATGAAGTGCACTCATCTCATGCTACCTTACCCAGCACTCTGTGAATGTGTTTTCTCCATGGAGGAAATAAATGGAGATTTCACGTAGTTTTCTTTCATGTTTAAAGTTTTCATACTTGATGTTCTTACCTATGTGTTGCTGTGTCTCTAATTGTAATTAGTATATAGATTTCTTTGACGGTTTTATGTCAAAACTGTTATATTTTATTGGCAAAATCTCAACACTTTGGGAGTGTCAGCAGCAGACTGAGGAGACTCACAAGTCTCTATATTCTCATTTAATTCAATTTAATTTTATTTACTCAGATTCTTTTGGGATTTTAGAAATTTGTGCCAGCAGTAAAATTGATAGTGTAACTGTAGAAAGGCCTTAGAGTGGCTACACAGAATAACTCTAAAAGGAGAATGACTCTAGGGGTGGGGAAGTGGGGGCAATCATCTAGACACAATAGGAGCCAACAGATGTCTCTATCTCTTTCTCCCTCTCTTCCTTTCATTTGTCTCTGCAGTACGTAGGTGGAGCTCACCAGCAGAGATAGACAGACAGAGAATAAAACAAGAAAATGAGAGCAATGTGGCTCAGCCATTTTGCCATCACGTTGATTTATTCTCCTTTTTAAGACCATGGAGATCTTTTTGTTGTTTCTCAAGCACCAACAGCAACACGGTAATTTTATTCCCTTTCTGTCCTGCCTCTCATCCTGATAGCCCATCAGAAATCTGCATCTGCATGCTGAAAGCTTCTGCTTCTTTCATGAGACAATGCAGATATTGCATTCTCATGTAGTACAATATGAAACAACACACGAACACGTGTAGTTGAGAAGAATTGCTTGTGCCTTTACTGCACATTGTCAGTAGCATAATAATGCTGTATCTCTTAAACGGAACGCCAAAGAAAGCTTTTTCTTGTCAATCAATACTGTTTGCATCGTATAAATTGTTGATGTTTACCAGCCAGTAAAAGCGATAGTGTAAATGTATGTCACAGTGAAATATTCAGACCTTGTCATGGTGTCCCCAAAGTAAAGTTCTGCTTGCATGTATAGCCGGATTTGTAATGCACTATAAGAAAGTGTCTCAGTAAGATTTAAAAACAAACAAACAAAAAAACAAACATGACTACGGTGGCCCTGAAGGTCAAAACGCAACATTTCAAAAAACACAACAACATTACACGAAACACAACAAACACAACAACATTTTCAGATTACGGAAATCTTGTTTGTGATTGGCCCAAACCCAAGTCAATTCAGAATTTCTTCAATGTGGTGCTAGATTGGAGAAATGGAGAAACCGTTTTAGAACGTTGCAGGGAAGAGTTGCAGTGGTGTGATCTGGCCCGTCTCAACAAAACTGTCATCACAAACAAAGCAGTACTTATTTCATTCACAATAATAACTCAAAATCAGCAGGGGGGTGCGTAGAAACAGCTGTTTACGATTTGCAGCTCTCTCTCTCTCTCTCTCTCTCTCGTTGACTGTCCCTTCTCTTCCCGATCGTTTTCCCTTCTGTCTGTGGATCGCTACAATGGAGGAAATGGAATTATGGCCCAAAGTTCTATTTACAACCACGAACCAAGTCACGTCTTCTACTACAACTACTTGCAATGCGCCAATCTGCAACGTTCTGAAACTTGCCAGTGGGTGTATTGTTTCCATAGCAACAACACTTTGTACTTCCATTCTCACTGCCGGCTTTTCAGGCTTTTTTGTAGCGTCTTAAAATATGAATGAGGATGGTGATAGTGAGTTACTTGCTACAGTTGCATTTCTAGCGTTGATAAACGGGGAAAACATAAAAAACGAGCGGGTCGAGATGACCAGCTGACTTCGCTACGAGCTGATTGGCTGTTGAAACAGGTGACGTGTCTAAAACCAGCCACTGGCGACTTGACAAGCTGAGTCGCAGGCGACGCCATCAACCGGCGCCATCAGCCTGATCAGCATGATCCATCAACATCAACACATGACCCAACTCACTAACAGTGCCTGAAAGGAATGAAAATGTATACCACATGTAGTCAGTTGCTTTACAAAATGTGACAAACTTTTAAACTGAACAATTCCTGCAGCCTGCAGTAAAGTTGTGTCCATCTCCAGCACTGACCGCCCTCCATTGACTTCCCATCCATTCCCAGTTCCTCTGTTAGAAACAAAAACAGCATTACTCCTCCTCCTCCAGTGCTAACGTCTGGATCAGAGCCAGTATATCCATCCAACCTCCTCATCCTCCTCCCCCCTCTCTTTCCTCTTCTCATCACAGGCTCCTTGCCTGGAGGATGGAAGCGTTCCAAGAAGCGTTGGGGAGGGAGATAGGGAGGTGGGGAGGGAGATAGGGAGGTGGGGAGGGTCGCTTGTGACAGAAAAGAGCAGAAGCTCTTAGCATCGCGGGGCAGAATGAATGACCCTCAGCCGCCCCAAAGCCTGAGGGACTGTTGGCTCACTGATGGCTCTGTTCATGACGTCAAGACGCAGATGCTGCAAAAGTTTGTAGGGAAGAGAAGACACGGCTTCCAGGGCGGCCCCCAGCAAACCCCAAGGGGGGAGAGAGGAAATGTGTAGGTCATGGCTTCATGCACTGCAAAAAATGCAAGTGACTTAACCTTTTTTCTGGATATGTTTACTTAGAGTCGAACTGCACCGGCAGATTATATTTTCCATTTTAATAGATTTCACATAGTTTATGATAATATGACTTCTTTAGGAGAAAAGGAAATAAATCTTCAAATAGGAAACATGCCCTAAAGCAAGCTTGGAAAATTTAAACTTCCACATCCAGAAACTATTGAAGGTTACCTCAGTAAACTGTACCCCACATACAGTATTCATATTTACTAATCTTTCCAGCTAATAGCAGATGTGTGTAATATATCATTTAATCACCAATATACCCAATTGGGTAAATTAATCATTCAGGGCTTTTCCACTAACATGGTGCTGAATCTTTTTATGGACTGGCCCACATTTTCTTGGGTTTGAGAGCTAAACTGTGTAACCAGAGTGCAAACCTTGACCCTTACACTTCTAATGTGATATGTTTTCCAGTAGCATGTGAGCCAAGTCAGAGTAATGATACGATGACCAACTGTGGTGGCAGAAGCTCACATATCACGTATAAATTTAGTGATTTTAATACCCCAGTGAGTTGATTTAATAACCAGAGAGCTGACCCACATTAAACACAATTGGTAGTGTTCACATGGTGGGAAGCTGGTGAGGGATCACATCTTTGTCACCTCACTAGTGACTCCCACTGATTAGTCAAAGAGTCTGCAAAGGGAGGGGTTGGGTCTGGGTACAGCTGAAATGATTATTTGATTAATTGATTAGTCAATTGATAAAAAATAAATTATTACTATTTCAATAATTGTCAGTGGAAAAGCCCAAACTGAGTCATGGATATTGATGACTAAACCCATGAGCTCCTGTGGTAATTTCAGGTGGTCACAATTATTACTTAATACACCTTAAATGAATCTGAGCACAACTTAAAATCACTTGCTAGGTTTGCAATCTTTTTGCAGTGCATCCATCTGGCCCCACTGAGCACTGCGAGTGAAACTGACTGTTGAGCCATTCCGATGGCACTGGGCCTCTCCCAGCAGGGCTTTGTAACAGAAGTGGCCCACTCCTGTTTTGTCTGACCCACAATTCACTGGGACGGCCCCAGAGACAGTTAATATCTCTGCCAGAGAGCATGAAAAAAGCACCAGGATAAACCAAGTGTACCACATAAAGGAGATATGTGAAAAGGACTGCAGTGCACAAACAGCTGAAACCACACAAATGCATCCTGGAATAGATGTCTTAAAAGGAGGAGACATTCAATTCAATTCAGTTTTATTTATATAGCGCCATATCATAACAAAGTTATCTCAGGGCACTTTTTCATAAAGAGCAGGTCTAGACCGACTCTTTATATTTACAGAGACCCAACAATTCCCACCAAGAGCAGCACTAAGCGACAGTGGCAAGGAAAAACTCCCTCTGAAGACATCTGAACACTTCCACACAAAGACACCAGTGACGGCCTTCACTCACTCATCCTTAATACTTTCCAAACACTGCCAGCTCCCTGAGGAAAGAACATGTTCATTCAGTTCATTTCCACAATATACAGAAAGATGGGTTGGGATTGTAAAGCTCTGGGCCTGTTAGTAACTAAGCTCCCCATAAATGGGTTAATGTTGGGTACAGCTGACTTAAAGATACTGCAGAAGTGTTGCTCATCAGTATGAGACCGGTTCCAGACCTCTGAATCATTGCACATATCTTCGACTCGTTCAGCGATTCAAACAGGTCTGGTGTGGTGGTGGTGCTCACTGTCTCCCCTGGTTGGAAAAACAATCAGAACTTTGTAGGCGGGATTAAAAATGGAGACATCATCTTTGTGTCCTAGAGCCAGAAAACTAGCAACAGAAAAATTTGCACATAAATGGCAACAGTGTGCGGATCTTGTTCTGTACTGTTGTGTGTCGACTTACCACAATAACAACTCTTAAATCAACATATTTCTTGTATTGAAATCATAAACTGCTCCTAGCACCTGCTACTGCAGCATCCATGTTGACTGAAAATGATTTCTGCAGAACAAATATGTCACTTGCTACCGATTGGTTGAGACAAAATAATCCCCCCCCCCTAAACAGACAGTGGCTAATACTCCAGTCAGTTTACACAATATGAGCAGACGGACATGGGGCGCCCTGGATGCAACTATTTCTTTTTGGGAAGACAAATGAACTATGGCTGTGGTTATGCTTAGGTAACTCAAACACTTGGTTAAGGATAGGAAAAGATCACGGTTACAGATATTAAAAAGGTGAATATAAATTGCAGGTTTGTGACAGAACAGGAATACACAAAGGGAACTCTACTTCCTTCCCAATCCCTTATGTAAGGATATGTCTGATTGAGTTACATCAGTAACCAGGACAGAAATATTGTATAGTGGCAATTCAGTCTGATTATCAGGCCACATGAGTATAGCACAGCTATAGATATCGGTTCAGAAGGCAGCTGTCATTTTGAATGCAAACTTATGTTCACGCACCTCTGGATATGTTGTAGCATACAGTATGTAAATCACAGATAATAGCTGTTTGTTGATAGTGTGTGAGAGCAGCAGCAGCAGCAGCAGCAAACAGACCACCAAGCTCTGAAGAAAAGCTCTCCCCTGTGAGCCAGCCAGCTGTATATCACTGAATCTCTCTCGCACACTATCTCATCTGTCTCTGTCTCCCTGTCCGTCTGCCCATCACTCCGTCTGTTTACATTCTCTTATCTGTTCTGCACTGAACACCTGCCTCTCTCTGCCTCCCATCTTATGGATCTTTCTCTGGTGGTGAGTGCATTTGCTGCAGTGGGTAAAGCCACCTTTATATTTGGAGAATTGAGTCGACTGCCACATTTTAGCTTGACAGGAATCATAGTATGCATCAAGATATATCACATCAAGCTGTTTGTTCACACCTTAAATGAGAATAAAAAGCATCAGTCAGTATGTGGTTGGTATGAGTTTATTATAGTGTTTCTTTAATTGAAAGTTGACATTGTATTGACTTTAGTGCTACATGACTGGCTCGTCGTCCAACCCAATTCCCTCTCCCCACACTAATCTACTCTTGTCCTTAATCCAGCTCCTCTCGCTCTCGATGGGAAATCTGCTGCAGCTCAGAGACAGGTCTCCACATGCCCCCCCACCCCGACCCCCACCCCCACCCCAGACTCTTTCTCACACACTCATGCACACTCCAGGGTATCTGACTGAACGGTCATGGGAAATGCCTATAAGCATGCCTCATAATGTTGCTCTCTAATGGTTGGAGTACAATCTAACATTTCAATAATTTTCCCACCATAATCTTTCCTTATGTATACTTATACAACTATATAATTTTACTGTGTAAGTAAACAGCTCTTTTTGCAACCTCTGTAACACAGCTTGTTGATTAGTTTCCTGCAAACTCACTGTCTATTATGTGTTCTTGCACACCATGTGATGGTCTCCTGTGTGAAGGGTTAGGGTTCATACAGTAAGTTTCATTCATTTTAACAATGAACAATGATGTAGTGTTTGTTCAGCACAAACTCCCTGTAACATCACACATGTATCAAAGGTGCCAGTTGTGTATGACCATCAGCTGGTGAATTAGAAAATATCACACATTTCTTTGTCAAGTATGAAATAGGGTCACACAAAAAACACATTATTTTTGTATAATGAGACATTTCACATTTATTTTACATTTGAAAACAGCTAAATACGCTATTAGCTGTCGGTCAGAGAGTAAAATAAGAAGATCAATATCAGTCTTATGTCTGTTTGTACAGAGCTGGAGTCAGGTGATTAGCTTAGCTTAGCATAAAGACTGGAAGCAGGAGGAGACAGCAAGCCTGGCTCTGTTCAAAGTTCAAAATGTGACTACCAACACCTCTAATGTTGTGTAAAAGCGTCAGTGACAGCCTCCTAGTTGTAATTCTGAGTTGGAGATATGGGAATTTCTGATAGCAATGACAGTTCTTACTTGGTGAAACGAAATACACTAATTTCAACTAACCTATGGCAAAATAGCCGCAACACCATCGCTAGCAGCACAGCTAAATAAAATCTGAGATGTGATTGATTCAGCTAATTTAAAACAAGCTGTCTACTGTTTGTTTGTATCTGGTTTCACTTGTTAACAAACCGCTCCAAATACAGCAAAAGTAGCTAATTTAGACTATGAATCTGGTGTGACCACAAGGCTAGCCTGCTGTAATTGCAACAATGGTAACTGTAGCCGTTAACAAGAAATATCTGCATTGACCGACTAACCCCACCGCTTCACATAGCATATAGGTAGGGGGCTTCTGAGTAGTAAATTGACTGGGTAGGAGGGGGGAGGGTTTACATGCTGCACAGATGGTCTGTAATTTCCCTTTACCCACTGTTATCTATGTTATTTATGCTTGTGTGACTGTTACTGTGTTTTTATCCACATGCTATTTACCCTCTCTGCCATCGCTCTCCAATTTCTTTTGGTGCTTCAAGCATTTGTGGCCTATTGTCTGCCTTCTATCTGTCTGCCTGTTCAGTCTGATCTGCCGCTCCATTTCTCTCTACTTATCTTTTTAATTCTTTACTTCTGAACTGTTCTGTGCTTTGTCTCCTCTCCATACTGCTGCAGCCCATCATCAGTGGAACCCTACATATGACCAGCTTATACCCTATTTATAGACTCAGGTATTGGATTATAAGGATTGGCTTTATCCTTACTATTTAAGTATTCAGTCCAAATCTGTCATAATCGGTTTCTGTCAGACTCTACTAGTGACCCTCAGTGCTGTCATATTTCCATTCAGTATGCTGCATTTCACATCCAGAGGGTGGAAACATTAGACTCAGTCACCTCTGTTTGCTCCGTGAACTCTGACCTCTGAGTGTAAGGCTTCACCTTCACAAAGCCGACATCTCTCCCGGGGAAGTCAGAGCAGAGTCACATCAATTAGACAGCTCTGGTTGTTAATTAGCTGGTTAATGTGTCAGAGGGAGGTCTATGTAGGAGAGAATGAGGGGGCTAGAAACAGATTTCCACAAGCCATGTGGTTTTCCTCCCCTCCATCTGAATGTACTATTAGCCACCTACGTATGAGCCCAAAGAGCTCCTTAGGACACAGGTGAGGGTTTTGCTCTTGACAGAAATTATTTTTCCTGTCCAAGATTCCCAAATGGAAGACCAAAGAATGAGTCAGGAACTCATATGGGCAGACTTTAGCTGCTGCTTAATAAGTGTATGTTTATAAAGATCATTCAGACCAAAACCTACCAAGCCATAGGCAGAAGGATAACAACTCTGGTAGGCTTTGACATTCATGGTACTTTTTATATTGAATTAGTAATGTACAACCACAACGGGGGAAAGGCAGAGTCTTCAGAGGCTTTCTTAGAGTTTCTGTGTTGCTAATAGTGGGGACAAAGAGTGGTGACTCCACTTACTACCTTTTTCTGGAGCTTTCAACTGCATCTCTTTGTTACGCCGGCTGGCACGCCGGCAGTCAAAGCTGGTAGACCCAAATGCAGGACCCGGAAACAGACAGACTTTTAAAG